>AWOL01S0039057.1:0-85277 GCA_000715115.1 Nicotiana otophora | reverse complement strand
GGACTAAGGATTTCACTACTCTACCTCGAATCAAACCTTAAAATTTCATCAAAGGGTTGCTAGGGCTTTGAAAATGTACGAATTTCCTTCCCCAATTCTTCAATTTCGAAATTTAACTAGAAATGGTTAATTAGTAAGATACTTTTTGGGCATGGGAGTTGTCCGTCTTGCATGCATGTGTTATCAAAGGGGTGTAAGGAGATTGTTGAGCTATAAATGGTAGATAATGGGTTTGGGATGATGGAATCCTTCATAAAAGGACCTTGGAACCATAATGCACACCTAATACTTGATAAAATGCTCAAATGAGCTGGAACCATGATTATCTTCCTAATTTTGGTTCAATTTGTTACATTTCTAAAATAGATTGAAGTTGCTAAGATTTCCGGAATATTTTAGAGTGTAAGGAAGCTCAAGTGAGGTATGTTGGCTAAGCTCTTCTTTAAGAATTGAACCCCTCATTACCCTTGTAAGTTCCAAGATATTTATTATAAATCGAGTAGTCCGAATAAGTTTTGTGACGAAGATATATGTGTAATTCGTGTTTCAAATGCTCTTACCATGTTGTATTATAAATTGAGGATATGTTCCAAACTATGGACTGTGATTGGGATTACACCTCCACCCGCATACATTGGGGTGAGGCAGCATGGCCGCTATGTGTACGTATTGGTATCGTTGATGCACTTCCACCCGCATACATTGGGGTGAGGCAGCAAGGCCACTTGAGTAGAGTTGTGGTACTGTGCTTGCACCTCCACCCGCATACACTGGGGTGAGGCGGCGGGGCCGCTTTGTGTAAAGATGGTTAAGAGGATCTTATCTTAAAATCCACAAATGTTATTAACAACTCTTGATAAGCTTGCTTTGGGTTAATCGACTATCTATGCTATTCTATTGTCTCCCTGATTCATCATATTCATATTGTAATTCCGAGTTCTTAAATTGGTGTTTGGTTTTCATACTAGTACTATCTGACATGTACTAACATCCCTTTTGCCTGGGGCACTGCATCTTTAATTGATGCAGTTGGTTCTACAGTAGAGGATATTGACCAGTGATAGCGGTGCGCATTATTCCCAACTGACTTGGTGAGCCCCATCTGATTCAGGGGTTATGTATCTTTTGTTTCGTATGTGTTATCGTGTTTTGAGGTATAGCCGGAGCCTTGTTTCCAGCTCTATCATTCTACTCCTTGGTATCTTTAGAGGCTCTGTAGACTTAGTGTGGGTTCTATATAAGTGTTGGAAATGTTAAACAAGTTGTATTATGATTCAATCACTTGTTCCACTTTGAACCATGAAGGTCTGTGTGTGTTTTGAGACTTATTAAATGAAGTAATTAATGGTAATAAATTTGGTATTGTCTACATGTTCTTCTTGTTGGTTAGTTAAAAAAGTTGTGTATACTCTTAGAACTAATGGGTGAGTTGGTTAGAAAGTATTCAATAGGCTTGCTTGACCGGGTTCACTCGGTTGAGCGTCGGTTNATATTAGTATTTAAGTTAAATAAGATCTAGAAATTAATTATTTGGAATTAGTATAAGTGGATAAGTGTAACATTGATGTTGTCCACATGGGATCATTGCACTAAAGAAATAGGTGACCACAAAAGAGTTTTTACAACTGTTATATCTTTTTGGATGAAGTTACTTCATGATAATGATAACTTCATGTTTGTATATGTATGCTAACAAAGTCTATGTCTTTCTCGATCTTTTCTTTGTATCACAGAAATATAGCAACACTTTTAGCTAGAATTTCATTCTTTTATCAGGGAAAATTCATACTTTGATCTTGAGAATAAGTTACTTTGGGATAAGGAAGCGTTGGCAGCAACGTTCCCACTTTGAGGATAATTCTTTATCTAAGTTTGATTCTTCATCTACGACCTTCTACGAGCTCGTATGAGAAATTAAGGTATGTTAATGCTATCTCTTCTTTCCTTTTGGCATGATCCATATGACGCAATAAAACGAGCAAGCACGCAACTTTCACAAATAATTCTATTCTTAGAAGTACTAGGGGTGCTTATGTTTGTGATTCCCCATGTGTCCTATTATTCTGTCACCTGTTCATGGGTCTCAGAAAATATATAAGCTGATAAAGTTTATTTCATGATATTAACTGAAGGCATATTGTTCTCATGACATTCCGAGAGATCTTATTGACTTACTTCATTATGCATTGCATTCATTTATACTTGTATATTGACCCATGCCCAGATGTAATTATTGTAAGGCCTCGTAAATGTTACCTAAAAACTCGGAACTTCATGGTGTCTGGATTATACTACCGCACCGCACACAGGGGAGTAAAAGAAACATTTTTCGCGCTGGGATTACATTACCGCGCCGCATGCCGCGCCGCCCCATGCGGTGCTCTTGTGGCGATTTCCAGAACACTTCACAAAATCATTTCTGTGCACATTTTTCACTATTGCGCCACGCCATGTTGCATGGCTGTGCAAATTTTGGGTTTTTATAACCCGACCCCCATTTCATTTATCTAGCCTAAGGGATCATTTTTGGGGAAATTTCTGGTGTTTTAGAGAGAGGGGAGAGCGATTCTGGAGAGAGAAAAGGGAGGACTAAGGATTTCACTACTCTACCTCGAATCAAACCTTAAAATTTCATCAAAGGGTTGCTAGGGCTTTGAAAATGTACGAATTTCCTTCCCCAATTCTTCAATTTCGAAATTTAACTAGAAATGGTTAATTAGTAAGATACTTTTTGGGCATGGGAGTTGTCCGTCTTGCATGCATGTGTTATCAAAGGGGTGTAAGGAGATTGTTGAGCTATAAATGGTAGATAATGGGTTTGGGATGATGGAATCCTTCATAAAAGGACCTTGGAACCATAATGCACACCTAATACTTGATAAAATGCTCAAATGAGCTGGAACCATGATTATCTTCCTAATTTTGGTTCAATTTGTTACATTTCTAAAATAGATTGAAGTTGCTAAGATTTCCGGAATATTTTAGAGTGTAAGGAAGCTCAAGTGAGGTATGTTGGCTAAGCTCTTCTTTAAGAATTGAACCCCTCATTACCCTTGTAAGTTCCAAGATATTTATTATAAATCGAGTAGTCCGAATAAGTTTTGTGACGAAGATATATGTGTAATTCGTGTTTCAAATGCTCTTACCATGTTGTATTATAAATTGAGGATATGTTCCAAACTATGGACTGTGATTGGGATTACACCTCCACCCGCATACATTGGGGTGAGGCAGCATGGCCGCTATGTGTACGTATTGGTATCGTTGATGCACTTCCACCCGCATACATTGGGGTGAGGCAGCAAGGCCACTTGAGTAGAGTTGTGGTACTGTGCTTGCACCTCCACCCGCATACACTGGGGTGAGGCGGCGGGGCCGCTTTGTGTAAAGATGGTTAAGAGGATCTTATCTTAAAATCCACAAATGTTATTAACAACTCTTGATAAGCTTGCTTTGGGTTAATCGACTATCTATGCTATTCTATTGTCTCCCTGATTCATCATATTCATATTGTAATTCCGAGTTCTTAAATTGGTGTTTGGTTTTCATACTAGTACTATCTGACATGTACTAACATCCCTTTTGCCTGGGGCACTGCATCTTTAATTGATGCAGTTGGTTCTACAGTAGAGGATATTGACCAGTGATAGCGGTGCTCATTATTCCCAACTGACTTGGTGAGCCCCATCTGATTCAGGGGTTATGTATCTTTTGTTTCGTATGTGTTATCGTGTTTTGAGGTATAGCCGGAGCCTTGTTTCCAGCTCTATCATTCTACTCCTTGGTATCTTTAGAGGCTCTGTAGACTTAGTGTGGGTTCTATATAAGTGTTGGAAATGTTAAACAAGTTGTATTATGATTCAATCACTTGTTCCACTTTGAACCATGAAGGTCTGTGTGTGTTTTGAGACTTATTAAATGAAGTAATTAATGGTAATAAATTTGGTATTGTCTACATGTTCTTCTTGTTGGTTAGTTAAAAAAGTTGTGTATACTCTTAGAACTAATGGGTGAGTTGGTTAGAAAGTATTCAATAGGCTTGCTTGACCGGGTTCACTCGGTTGAGCGTCGGTTGTGCTCCTCGAGTTTGGGGCGTGACAAACTTGGTATCAGAGCCTAAGGTTTTAAAGTGTCCTAGGATGTCTCGGAGCCGTGTCTAGTAGAGTCCTTCTTATCGGTGTGTTGTTGATAACATCTATAATTAGGATGCTACTTGGGCATTTTGGAATAATACCCTTCTTTCATGTTCTTGATTGTGCAATAGAGCTGATTATAAGATTGTCCCTCCTTTAACTCATGCTTTGCTCTAACTTTCAGTACACGGCGCCTAAGTAAAAGGCAAGAACTGGCCAAAGAGCCAATATCACCCATGGAGTGGGCGTAAATCCTATATTTGTTGATGCGGGTGAGCACTCGAGTGGTGAGGATATCCCTCCAGTTACTACACTACATGATTCTACTCAACTGATCAGACCGCACCTGTCCCTACACCTACTGAGGGTGCAACGGTCCCTCCAACTGATAATCTAGTTCCACCTCCAGCTCCAGATTCTGGTCCCACTATTTCTGATGGGGATCTTAGGGGAGCCGTACATATGTTGGCACAGATAGTGGCCTCCCAAGCCCAGAGATCAAATGTTGTACCCACTCCATCCAGCCAGCCAGGGAATTCTGCTAGTTCCAGGGTGAACAGGTTTCTCCGGTTAGATCCTCCAGTGTTCACAGGTACTGATCCTATGAAGGAACCCCAGGACATAATTGATGAGATGCACAAGACTCTCCGAGTTATGCGTGCTGCTGAGACAGAGGGAGTGGAGTTGGCCCCCTACCACCTGCAAAAGGTGGCCTATTCTATGTTTGAGATGTGGGAGGAGTCCTGTGAGGAGGGGAGACCTCTGAAAAGGTGGAGTGAGTTCACCGATGCCTTTATGGATCATTTCATGCATGCCAAGACTAAGGCGGCCCGTGTCGCTGAGTTTGTGAGCTTGAAGTAGGGTAGCATGAGTGTGTGGGAATATCACCTAGTGTTTGCGCGCCTGTCCAAGTATGCTATTCACATGTTGCCCACTATGGAAGCCAGGGTGCGCCTGTTTGTGCAGGGCCTTAGCCCTTTGGTTATTAGTGAGGTCGCTATAACTTCCTTGAATTCTGATATAAACTATGGGAAGATGGTGGCTTTTTCTCAAGCTACAGAGGACCGTAAACTGAATAATAGAAAGGAAAGTGAGGGTAGCAGCAAGGCCCGAATCGCGGGTAACTTGGGTGGTTCTTCTGGTGTTGGTAGGTCGGCATTTAGAGGAGGGTCACCAGGGCCATCTCAATCATTCGCTCAGTCTTCGATGAGTGCATCACCATCCGAGCCCAGTCAAGGCAACAGGGGACCCCACCAACAAGGTTGGCATGTAGAGAGATTCCAGCAGTAGCGGAGTCCCCCATGCCCTAAGTGTGGGAGGATGCACTTTGGGGTCTGCTTTATGGACCAACCTATATGCTACGCGTGCGGTGTGAGGGGTCACATCCAGAGGGATTGTCGCTCGTCTCGCCGGATCATGGGCAGAGGTGTAGCGCAACTAGGTAGTTCTGCAGCTACCACATCCACAACACCTCCAGCTCGAGGCACCCCAGCATCCGCAGGGTGTGGTGCAGCTAGCGGAGGTGCATAGAATTCAAGATGACCCAGCAGATTCTATGCTATGCGGAGGCGTCGGGATTCAGAGGCTTCTCCAGATGTTGTCACAGGTATATTGACTGTCCAATCCCATGATGTATATGCTCTTATTGAGCCCGGTTCCACTTTGTCATATATCACCCCTTATGTTGCTATGGAATTTAGGATAGAACTAGATTAGCTTCATGAGCAGTTCTCTGTATCTACTCTGGTTGTTGAGTCTATTTTGGCCGTGCGGGTTTATAGGGATTGTGTTGTCACATTGCGTGGTCAGGACACCATGGCCGATCTCATTGAATTGGGGATGGTCTATTTTGAAGTAATAATAGGGATGGACTGGCTTTATTCATGTTTTTCCAAGCCTGATTGCCGAACCAGGAACGTTAGGTTTGAAATTCCAAATAAGCCAGTTATTTAATGGAAGGTGGATGATGTGGTGCTGAAGGGTAGGTTTATTTCTTACCTTAAGGCCACAAATATGATTAACAATGGGTGTATCTACCATTTGGTCCGAGTTCCGGACACCGATGCTGAGGCTCCTAAACCTGAGTGTATGCCAGTTGTGAGTGAATTTTCGGAGGTCTTTTCGGATAAACTCCCTGGGATTTCGCCATATAGGGAGATTGATTTTGGGATTGATGTGATGTCAGGCACGCAACCTATATCTATTCCGCCCTACAGAATGGCACTAGCAGAATTGAAGAAGCTAAAGAAACAATTGAAGGATTTGATAGAGAGGGGTTTCATCTGACCAAGTGTGTCGCCTTGGGGCATACCGGTTCTCTTTGTAAGAAATAAAGATGGGTCACTGAGAATGTGTATTGATTATCGGTAGCTTAACAAGGTCACGATCAAGAATAAGTACCAACTGCCAAGGATCTATGACTTTTTTGATCAATTGCAAGGTGTCAGATACTTATCCAAAATTGATTTAAGATCTACGTATCACAAATTAAAGATCAGGGAGCGGGATATCCCGAAAATAGCTTTTAGGACTCGGTATGGGCATTTTGATTTTCTGGTGATGTCTTTTGGGCTAACAAATGCCCCGGCAGCTTTCATGGATATTATGAACCGAGTCTTCAAGCTTTTCCTCGACTCTTTTATGATAGTGTTCATTGATGATATTCTTGTATATTCACGAAGTCGAGAGGACCATGCTAATCATCGTAGGATAGTTCTATAGAGTCTATATCAACACAAGTTATATGCAAAATTTTCGAAATATGAATTTTGGCTGGAATCTATCGCATTCTTGGGTCTTGTCATCTCTAGAGAAGGAATTATGGTTTATCCTCAGAAGATTGCGGCTGTGACGAACTGGCCTAGGCCCACAACTCCAACATAGATTCATAATTTCCTGGGCTTAGCGGGGTATTACAGAAAGTTTGTAGGAGGGTTCTCTACCCTTGCCTCTCCGTTGACTAAATTGACGCAGAAGGCGAGTAAATTTCAATGGTCTGATGCTTGTGAAAGGAGTTTCAAGGAGCTAAAATCAAGATTGACTATGGCGCTAGTGTTGACCCTACCAGAGGGTACATATGGGTTTGTGGTGTATTATGATGCTTCAAGGATCGGGCTTGGGTGTGTATTAATACAACATGGCAAGGTTATAGCTTATGCTTCTAGGGAACTCAAGAATCATGAAAAGAACTATCCAACACATGACTTAGAACATGCAGCGGTGGTATTTGCATTGAAGATTTGGTCATTACCTTTATGGGGTCCATGTGGGTATATTCACGGACCATAAGAGCCTTCAATATATTTTCAAATAGAAGGAGCTGAATCTGAGGCAGAAGGATGGTTTGAGTTACTCAAAGATTACGACATCGATATACTGTATCACCCGGGAAAGGCCAATGTTGTGGCGGATGCTCTTAGCCGAAAATCTATGGGTATTTTGGCTCACTTGGAGGCATATCAAAGGTTGTTGGCCAAGGAGGTTCATCGGTTGGCTAGTTTGGGAGTTCATCTTGCGGACATTAGTGAAGAAGGGGTAATTGTGCAAAATAGGGCTGAATCATCGCTTGTTGTGAAAGTCAAAGAGAAACAATACAATGATCCATTATTGGTACAATTGAAGGAGGGGAATCATAAACATAAAACTATGGATTTTTCTCTCGGCATGGATGATGGTACACTAAGGTAACAAGGGCGGTTATGTGTTCTAAATGTAGATGGTCTCCGGGAAAGAATCATGACCGAGGCTCACAATTCTAGGTATTCCGTGCACCCGGGCTCGACAAAGATGTATCATGATCGCAAGGAATTCTATTGGTGGAATGATATGGAGAGGAATGTGGCGGGCTTTGTGGAGATGTGTCAGAATTGTCAGCAAGTGCAGGTCGAACAACAACAGCCCGGTGGATTGGCATAGAATATAGAAATTCCGATGTGGAAGTGGGAAATGATTAATATGGACTTTGTGGTAGAACTACCGTGCACTCCACGCAAGTTTGACTCAATTTGGGTAATTGTGGATCGACTCACGAAATCAGCACACTTCTTGCCAGTTAAATCTACTGACACAGCTGGACAGTATGCTTAGTTGTATATCAAGGAAATAGTCAGGTTGCATGGCACTCCAGTTTCTATCATTTCTGACCAAGGGGCACAGTTCACAGCTAACTTTTGAAGAAATTTCAGTGAGGTTTGGGTACTCAGGTGAATCATAGTACATCCTTTCATCCACAGACCGACGGGCAGGCAAAGCGGACTATTATGACGCTTGAGGATATGTTGCGTGCTTGTGTTCTTGACTTCAAGAGTTGCTGGGATGATCATTTGCCACTCATAGAATTTGCCTACAACAACAATTATCATGCTAGTATTCAGATGGCACCATTTGAGATGTTATATGGTAGGAGATGTAGATCTCCCATTGGGTGGTTCGAGATTGAGGAACCTGAATTGATAGGACCAGACCTCGCCTTCCAAACTCAAGAGTCCTATTCGGATGTTCGTCACAAAGATTTGGAGTTCAAAGAAGAGGATTGGGTATTCTTGATGGTTTCCCCCATGAAGGGTATAATGCGATTTGGAAAGAACGTGAAATTGAGCCCAAGGTATGTCAGACCGTACATAATCATTCAGAATGTTGGTCAGGTGGCGTACAAGCTTGAGCTACCACCTGAGCTGTCATTAGTGCACCCGGTATTTCATGTGTCTATGTTGAAGAAGGTAGTCGGAGATCCGTCGCTTATTGTTCCAATTGAAACTATTAAGGTTAATGAAGAACTGACCAATGAAGAAATTCCAATTTCCATTCTTGATAGGCAAATCCAAAAACTGAGAAATAAAGAAATTGCCTGCGTGAAGGTGTTATGGCGAAACTAGCAGGGTGAAGAGGCTAAGTGTGAGGCCGAGGAAAGATGAAGAAGAAGTATCCTTATTTGTTTGAATAGCTATGTAATCCTTCTATGAAATTATCGCTTATGAATTTTGTATCACTTGTACAGTTGATGTTAAATGTGTTCCTTTCTCATTATATGTTGCTTATGGGGCCACTGTTAGCGTTATGTTGTGTTATGTTACGTCATTGAATTATTTATATGTTGTTAGGATGTGTTTCAGGGGTTCTCTGGCAGGTGGATAGTATCAAAATTTAGGACTGCTAGCATGTGGTATGGCAGTTGAGTCGTATCGGACGATAATAGTGGACTTTGGCCCTCATTCAAGAATGAATGATCTTAAGTGGGGGAGGGTGTAAGGTCCCGTAAATATTACCTAAAAACTCGAAACTTCGTGGTGTCGGGGTAGACTTACGTGTTCATGATTGTAAAGATTCTTCGCGGCGAGCTTGCTTGCCGCAGTATGGACTTTTCGGGTTGAAGGGTGCGCCGGGGAGTAAAAGAAACATTTTTGCGCATGGATTACACTACTGTGCCGCACGCCGCGCCGCCCCCATGTGATTACACGTCGATGTTACACTCCATAGTATTATGTCGATGCTACACCCCGTAGTATTGTACGTTGGATTTGATGTAAGATAATTGACGTAAGTTCAAGGACAAGATTAGTTTTGAGGTTATAAGTATTAAGATATTTCAAACAAGTTATACGTAAAGTCGTGAAGGTAAAGGGGTAAACGAATCGAAGAAAATGATTTTCGTCGAAGTTTGCCATTTTTAAAAAAGAAATGATCCGAGCTATACTACCTCGTATTTATGGACTAGTGCTATACCACATGACCATGATAGTAAGGTATGTGAAGTATATTAGTATTTAAGTGAAATAAGATCTTGAAATTAATCTTTTGGAATTAGTATAAGCGGATAAATGTAAAAATGGTGTTGCCCACGTGGGACAATAGCAACTAAAGAAAGAGGTGACTAATTTGTATTAAAGGGTGACATTTATCGGACAATCATGATTTTAAAAGTGGTGGCAAATGATCAAGTATAATCTTGGTGGCAAATGGGGGTGGACCCCATATATATATATATATCAAGTATAATCTTGGATAGTTCTATTTTCGGATATGCTTTAAATTATACACTTGATATGAGAAAGTTTATAAATGGGATTTTCTTTGTTATAAAGATAGAAATTATTTTCTCATAATAATAGTTATCTTTACCCATTTTGAGAATTTACAGTACAAAATATTGAACTTTTGAGGTTAGATGGGAAATATTAGAATTGGATATAATTTGTTTACCAATGTCGTAATCTTTACGTCTCTATGAAATATTAGTGTATGTTTTAACTTTATAAAATGCCATGATTTATTAGTAATTGAATATTTCCAAAGTTCTATGGTAGCATGAAGACAAAATGATTAGTATATTCTTTAACCTTTCGAGGTGGGTTCACATGGACTTGCTCCCATAATAGATATATATGACATAGTATATTATTAAATTATTAGATAAGAAGATTAAGTTTCTTTCTTTATTTAATCACACACCGCCTATTTCAATATTTTATCTTTGTATATGTATTATATACTTAAAAGGGGAGTGGCCACAAAAGAGTTTTTACACCTGTTATATCTTTTTGGATGAAGTTACTTCATGATAAAGATAGCTTCATGTTTGTATATATATATGCTAAGCAACTTTATGTCTTTCTCGATTTTTTCTTTGTACCAAAGAAATATAGCAACACTTTTAGCTAGGAGTTCATTCTTTTATCTGGGAAAATTCATACTTTTATCTTGAGAATAAGTTACTTTGGTATAAGGAAGCGTTGGCAGCAACGTTCCCACTTTGAGGATAATTCTTTATCTAAGTTTGATTCTTCATCTACGACCTTCTAAGAGCTCGTATGAGAAATTAAGGTATGTTAAGGCTATCCCTTCTTTCCTTTTGGCATGCTCCATATGATGCAACGAAACGCGCAAGCAAGCAACTTTCACAAATAATTCTATTCTTAGAAGTACCAGGGGTGCCTATGTTCATGATTCCCCATGTGTCCTTATACTCTATCATTTGTTCATAGAACTCAGAAAATATGTAAGTTGATAAAGTTTATTTCATGATATTAACTGAAGGCATATTGATCTCATGACATTCCAAGAGATCTTATTGAATTATTTCATTATGCATTGCATTCATTTATACATGTATATTGACCAATGACCATATGGCATTATATACGCGTATAGTATATGTATATGGGGTATGAGGAAAGGTTATGGCGTTATATACGCACCACCACCTGATCAACTGGTCTACGTTGATGATTTCGCCCACAGAGGCCGAGATGATATGACAGGGTGCCCTCAAAGGCTTGATGATATTATTTACACATATACCTATGCATGATGTGACATTTATACGCATATGCATGATATTATAAATATTGCATGATTCACAGAGCTATTCAGACTTACAGGTTGAGTTGTTTACTCCATGTTTCCTACATATCTTTTATATACTGCTTTCATGCCTTACATACTCGGTACTTTATTTGTACTGACGTCCCTTTTGCCTGGGGCTCTGCATTTCATGCCCACAAATCCCGATAGACAGGTTGAGAGTCCTCCTAGTAGGCTATCAGCTCAGCGGAAGGTGTTGGTGTACTCCACTTGCTCTGTGGTTGCCTATTTGGTCGGTGTTATTTGGGCATGTATTAATTGGTATGGCGGGACCCTGTCCCCACCTTTATGATGTTTATGCACTCCTAGACGCTTGTAGACATATCTCATGTATATGTATACTTGTATGGCCTTGTTGGCCTATGATTTGAGTGTACAAATGATCATGCCGGCCTTATAGGCCCGTATGTCACATGTATAAGTTTGTATTCCATGTTGGGTCGTCCTATGTCGAGTATTCCCTTATGTTTTATTCTGGTTATATCATGACGGTTCTTCTGGCTCATTTACCCATGATGGTATGATAAGAAAGATACGTTACATTGATCCTCGGTTAGGTAAGGCACCGGGTGCCCGTCGCGGCCCATCAGTTTGGGTCGTGACACACTAAATCTTCGCGAACGTGTTCCACTTCTAGCGAACACAATGAACAAACTTCAATATTCACCCAAATACACTTTGCGAATGCGAGACCTCTCTCGCGAACGTGTATAAGGAAACTAGATACAGCCATTTCAGCAGTCCAACAAATCTAAAAAATGAACAGAACATGATCAGAATCACACCCGAGGCCCCCAGGACCCCATCCAAACATACCAACACATTCTAAAACATCATATGGACTTAGTCGAAGCCCCAAATCACATAAAACAACATCAAAATCACGAATCGCACCCCAATTCAAGCCTAATGAACTATTGAACATCCCACTTCTAAACCGAATGCCGAAACACACAAACCAACTCCGATCGACCTCAAATTTTGCACACAAGTCATAAATGATACAAAAGACCTATTACAACTCCTAGAACCAAAATCCAAGCCTAGTACCAAAAAGGTCAACTCTTGGTCAAACTTCTCAACTTTCCAAACCTTCAACTTTCCAACTTTCGCCAATTCAAGCCAAAATGACCTACAGACCTCCAAATCAATATCCAGACATACTCCTAGGTCCAAAATCACCATATGAAGCTATCAGAACCATGAAAACTCCATTCTGTAGTCGTTTACTCATAAGTCAACATTCGGTCAACTCTTTCAACCTAAGCTTCCAACCTTGGGACTAAGTGTCTCAATTCATTCCGAAACATCCTCGGAACCACACCAATCATTCTGGCAAATCACATAACCACAAATGAACATAGAATAAGCAATAATTGGGGGAACGGTGCTACAATACCCAAAACGACCGTCTGGGTCGTTACACATGGCATCACCCTTCGTGCTTTTCCTCTCTTCCTCATATGATAATATATATGCAATGGCACGGTATCACCCTTCGTGCTTTACACTCTTCCTCACATGATAGCGTATATGCAATGGCATGGCATCATCCTTCGTACTTTACATTCTTCCTCACCAAGCACAAGTATATCAACGACAAGCAAGGTAGGAAACATGACATCAAGAAGAGTGGTGAAGAAAATACACCAGCTCTCGAACCAATAAACAATTCAATAAACCTCGAGAACCCTATTATTCAAGTATCTCGACAATGCTCAAACATTCTTTTCAACATAATTATGGAATCCAAGTACTTTCGAATTTTGGTCGTAAATATGTAATTATAATTAGGTATAGTGATGACCGGATTTAGCACATCAATAGTTTCACAAGGAGTCTGTCAAATTTAATCAAGTTATAATAAGCTGAATTATGGTTTCTAGCATTGAAATTCATATTCATATTATTATAGAAGTCAAGTAAAACACGAGGCAAGAAAATCACA
The DNA here is from genome assembly GCA_000715115.1 of Nicotiana otophora. Classification (NCBI taxonomy): domain Eukaryota; kingdom Viridiplantae; phylum Streptophyta; class Magnoliopsida; order Solanales; family Solanaceae; genus Nicotiana; species Nicotiana otophora. The sequence continues at coordinate 71,837 of AWOL01S0039057.1, read as the reverse complement.
TATTCCAATAAGCCACAAAAAATCATATAATCTACCACGACCATGGATAACCCTGGCACATGCATATACGCTTGTCACCTCTCATAAACATCACCCCCCATGTAGCAAGCAATATAGTTTTTTTAGTAACAATTCTCCCAACAAAGCTAGGCAAGACACTTACCTCAAAAAAGCTAGATCAATAATTTAAGAAGCCTTTCCCGCATGAAAAAACCTCTAGACGTCTCGAATCTAGCCAAAATAACTTAATATCATAAATAAAAGCCATAGGAAACTATTTTGAATAATAAAGCTTCAATCCTTAACTAAAATCAAAAGGTCAACCCTGGGCTCGCATTTCGGAACCCGAAAAACTCGCAAATTTCGAACACCCATTCCGATACGAGTCTAACCATACCAATTTTGTCAAATTCAGACCACAAATCGGCCTTCAAATCATCAATTTATGATTTAAAAAAGGATTTACTAAAATCCCCAATTTCGTCAATTTGATTCATCAAACAATCGCTAAATTCAAGGTTGAAATCATGAAATAAAAATAAATCCGAGTCAAAAATACTTATCCCAATCCAAGTAGTAAAATCCCCTCCAAAATCGCTCAAAACCGAGCTCCAAAACGTTGTGAGAAAAAGTAACTAAATTCCAAACCAAGTAAAAATGTAGTAGCTATCCCAACCCGAATAAGATCCTAGATGTCCCCAAAACTCACATTTGATAAGTCCAACATGATCCTTGTGAAATTACACCCAATACAACCTTTTGAATCACCCAATTTAGCCTTAAAATGAGGGAAATATGATATTTTGAAGTTTTAAAGGAAGTCTGAAAATTGCAGGGACATAAATGGTATTTGCATAATTATTTACACCAGAAAAAAAGTAGCAATTAAGAAAATCTTTGTTTTAGCACCCAAAACACTATAAAGAGGTCATCTTGACCTGATATTGACCATGGTCAAACTCCAAATTGTTAACTTAACTAGTTTCTCAATCAATGATCAAATACAATATTCAAACATATACAAAACCTCAAAACACCCACGGGAACATCACAACAAAGAATCAAGGCTCAAACCGAATAGAATTTCTCTTAAGTTGTTAAATCTTGGTTCTTTCAAAAGAGTGTCTGAATCATAATTAAACACTTCGAATTACTTCCAAACTTTCAACACATGTTCAATTCAACTATATAGACCTATCCAAAGTCCCGAAACACCAATTAGAGTATAATAACATCAAAGTCAACTCTTGCTCAACCTTATGACCTCTTAAGTTTTTCAAATTGCCAACTTTCGACAAATAGTGTCGAATTCTTCTAGGAACCCCCGAAACCAAATCCAAACATACGTACAAGTCCAAATTCATCATACAAACCTTTTGGAACAATCAAAACCCGATTCTGAGTCTGTTTACCCAAAAGTCAAACCTTGGTCAACTGTTCCAACTTGAAGCTTTCAAATAAAGAGTCATTCCTCCAAATCAATCCCGAACCACTCAAAAACCAAATCTGACAATACACTCAAGTCATAATATATCATATGATTCTACACTAAGTCAACCCACTAAATTGAACGCTAAAGCTCAAAACCACCGGTCGGGTCGTTACATTCTCCCCCACTTAAACATATGTTCATCCTCGAACGTGCCAAGAATCGTTCCAAAGCCATCAAATCATTGTGCAAACTTTCCATTCACATACCCATGAGTGATACCATATCACCTCAACCTATATAAGTCCGTCAACACAACGTAATTGAAGAATCTTTCTTCAACCTTAATATATCAACCATAGACCCAAATTCTAACATTTAAAATTCCCGATAGGATTCGATTCTCGCATATACATATTATATCAATCTCACCCAGCTGTAGAAAATCATAAATATATCCTCGAGATATAACCACACGACGTAACCCATCGCTCATATGTCTGTAGCAATATCTTTGACCACAATAACTGTCCATTACCAAACCCGATACCAGTAACATACCTCATATCAAATATAACCTTGTTCCAAACCTTCACAACAGTGATAATGATGTAAGAAACATGTAAAATCTCATAACCACTCATTCTGTAGAAGTTATTGGACTGACGAGCCACACAAAATGCCACCTAGTGACATACGATGTAATCCATACCGAACAAGAAACAACTCGAACATAGCTGAAGATGGAAAAATAACCAAATGAGAGTACCATCAAACAAGTCCAACAAATACCACCACAAAGCACAATGCTATAAACCTGCTCACAAGGAAGAATCAAGGAACACGAAGTAAGCACGAAGAATCATGTCATGTCATAACTCTATTACGGCACGTAGCCCGATCATAATATATCGATCCACATTGAATACCCATCTAGCCATAAAGCTCACAATAAACAACCACATGCATATCAATAGTAAATGCGCAAGTGCATGACCATAACCATGGAGAAACGGATAGTACAATATACCACATACAAGAAAACACGGCTAAGGCACAATAAACAATTTAACACCCCAGGAGCCATCTTGCTTGAGTCGAGTCTCGCTGCAAGGCTCAAACAGAACCACATCATGTGTGTAAATATTCAAGTAATCTTGCAGCCCATCGTAGAATGAGAACGTAACACGTGGAATATATCAGGACATGAATAAGGTCAACTCTAGCCACTGAAACACCCCCAACAGTAAATGTGCCTAGTAAACAAACCCAATCTGATGTAGAATACACATTCTCACTAGACCTACTAGTGTCCTCCAAATCAATTACGATTCTCTCGAAATGGGTAGACAACCTTCGAAAAGTCCACAATAACCTATTCATGGCACATACAATTAGCAGTCAACCTCTTAACATGCCTTCCACTTGACCCCATCCAATGACAAATCACAAAATGCAACATACTCCTCATGTCGGTAGAAGACATCCATCTCAAGCCGTGGTCGACACTATCAAAAACTCTTTGAAATTCGTCTGCACATAATGAAGCCATTAGAACTAAATCCCCCTAACTCAACCAAGTCACGCAGGTCACCAAACCCAAGAGTATTGCCAAAAAACACCGATAAAGCCTCACCATACCAAAGGAATCAATCACCTTTATAACTATGTTGACCCAAACCACCACCAAGCTAACCCAGTTCTTCGAATTCTCCCCGACTGGCCTTCGAGTTAACACTGCTCCTTGGCAGTACACTATGATACTAAATCAAAGCTCACCACAAGAGATCCTAGCATGAATCACGTCGTTCAAAAGCCCATAATCCATTGTGTTCCCTCTGAAGCACCTAATGATGTTACAACCGATACACCCACTCTGAAGAGACCTTTTGTGACTCTGATGTTGCTTTTTTAACCTCTCTAATACCAAAATGTAGCATCACTAATGATACATGAATACCTCAAGTCTCAGCACCATCCAATGCAAATCTCATATCTTAGCCATGTACAAATTCGGAAAATCCACAAATACCGCATACTAACCTTGAAAATATTACAACCTTCTCGAGAGTCATCCATATTGCTCAAATCCCCCAATGCATTGCCAATACAAGCCGAATAAATGTTACTCTATTAGAACACAAACATCTCAAGATGTAACCCCTATCTATAAGAAACCGAGTGAATCCCTACTCCATGCACACTACATCTCCCACAAATGACAACCCAAATCATTCCATATTTTACTATACACATAAAGTGTAATACATCACACATACAGAAATTTCCTTACTCGAGTCATCCTTGAAACTAACCTCTTCAAGTCAAAACATATCCATAATTATGCCTCAGACCAAAACTAATATAACACATGATCATGCAATCTGATTGTCTATAGTAAACTCCCTCACTTCGCTCAAAGCCATATAACATATTACCTGACAACACAAAATACCCTTATTCCATCAGTGCCACAATCTCGCATTTTAATTCAATAAATCTTTCAGACGCTTATATGGATCCAATCATAAAATACCTCAAATCACCTGCTAAGCGCATATCCATCATCCTGACAGTTGTGCAACCTTACTCAAGTGATCTGAACTCAAATTGCATCCCATATGCATCCCGCTAGTAGAAAGAAAACTCTTGAAAAACCTCATAGGGATCACACAAGCTTAGAACACCCCGCAAGAGATAACCCACCTGCTTAGCCTCAAACTGGCATCTTTGTACGCCATATCATGGTCACAACCACAATGCAATCACTTAATATTCCCGAGCCTAAACTCGTCAACAAGACATATGATCATATTTCATTCCATAAATGAACAACATGAAAGATTTCCTCAACACGCTCATAACTCGAGACTGTACAACACATAAAAAAAGAAATCAATCTTCCATAATCCTTTCGCATCCCAAGAAAAACTTTTCCTCGTAACATCCAGACCATCTAAACACACTCTGCAATCACATCATAATCATATAGCTATCCAACCACTCACCGAGCCACGAAATCCACTACTAGGGAACTATCGGACATATGAGTCTGAAAGCACACACACAACTAAATCTGTAAGGCCCCGTAAAATTTACCTAAAACCCAGGGTTTCGTGGTATCGAAGTAGACTTATATGTTGATAATGGTATCGTGGTTCGGAATTTTTGGGTTGAACAGTGCGTTGGGTAGTTGAAGATAATTTTTGGAAGTGCAGGGCATTTCTTCTGTCTAGTAGTTAAGGTTCTAGAGTGAGAAAAGGAATTTCCAAGTCACTTGTTTATCAATCTTTTCTCAAGCCTTGAAGAATCCTCTAGGGTAACTCACAAGGTCTTCAACCAAAAGGTAAGGTTCTAGCCCTAGCCTTCAATTTCGAGATTTGACTGAAAATAGGTAATAAGCCAAGCAATTCTTAGATGTGAGAGTTGTTCACTATACATAAATGTACTATCTAGGGTTGTGGGGAGATTGTTGATCTCAATTGGGTAGATTTTGGGTAGTGAAATAGAGTAATCAACCATAGGAGGACCTTGAGATCATAATGACCACCTAGTGTTTGATAAAATTCTCAAATGAGCTAGAATCATGAACTCTTTCCATGTTCGTGTTCAATGTTGATGTGTCTCTAAATTGATCAAAGTTGCTAGGATTCCGGAATTGTGTAGTGAATTAAGGAATGCTCAAAGCGAGGTATGTTGGCTAAACTCCTCTTTTAGAATTGAACCCCACAATGGCCTTGTAAGTCCCGTGATGCTCATTATAAATTGATTATTCCAAATAAGCATTGTGTCAAAATAAATATTCGTTCAGTATGTATTCCAAAGATTCTTGTTATGTTGAGTTACTATTTGAGAATGTGGTTTAAGTATGGTCTGTGTGTTATTATGTTATGATTTAAAAACGTGATTTTAATGAAAGCTATCATGTCAAACTGTGTAGGAAATCACATGTGCGTAAGACCCTAAATAGCTCAAATATGTGTTTAAAGTCTTAATTTGACAGGCCTTATTGTGGATTATCCATGATGATATTTGAAAGTGAAAGAAGAGAACATGAAATATAATGTGCAGCCAACGTGCCAAGAATGATATTGCGTCATGGCCATTGGTACCAATGAAATGAATGATATGCAAAAGATTACAAAATAAGTGGTAAATCCTTTTAATAGTAAATTCTTTGGGAGTATCGATTAGCCACCGAGGAAGGGTAGTTCGAAATAATTTAACCCCGAAACTACACGTGCCGGTGTAGGAGTGATTGAGGGGAAACTCTCCGTGTTAATATGATTAGATTGTTTCCCCTTGTATGGGATGAGATTGGTGTGTTGAGTTGTTTCCCCTTATATGGAATGAGATAATTGCTAGCAATATGTGATGTGATGTCGAACCACAGGGCATTGTGGCGAGACGTCTTGGTCGATCCGGCTGCGATCGGACGCCATGCCGCGCACATGGTGGTATTCTGAGTGGATGGCTTGTGGTGAGACGGCTTAGGAGGTAGGGCTGAGATCGGACTCCGTGCTAAAACATGATGGTGTGTCGATGCTAAAGATCTCCCAACTTGAAAAGATTGGAACTTACCTGAAATTTGCCTTTGCCCTAACTTGACACCTTGATACTATTTGATTCTCTTATTGATTTCATGCTTCCTTCTCCATTTTCTGTTACTTGTTCTATTGAGAGGGTGTTTAGTTTTACATACTAGTACTATTCTATATGTGCTAACGTCCCTTTTGTCAGGGGCGCTAGATATTTAATGGATGCAGGTGGTTCCATAGCAGGTGGTATGGATTAGTGATAGTAGCACACCCTATCCTCGGTTGACTTGGTGAGCCCCACTTCATGTCGGGGTCATGTATATCTTGTCCTTTGTACATAGTGTTTGAGGTATAACCTGGGCCTTGTTGCCGGCACTGTCGTAGCACTCTTTTGTTTCTGTTAGAGGTTCCGTAGCCATAGTGTGGGTTGTATGTTGTTTTGGGAAGGTTGAACTAAACTTGTTGTAATTGTATCATATCTCCCACTTGCCGCGCACATGGTGGTATTGTGAGTGAATGTCTCATGGTGAGGCGGCTTAGCCAGTTGGGCTGATATCAGACTCCGTGGTAAAACACGGTGGTGTATCGATGCTAAAGATCTCCCAACTTAAAAAGATTGGAACTTACTTGAAATTTGCCTTTCCCCTAACTTGACACCTTGATATTATTTGGTTCTCTAATTGATTTCCTGTTTCCTTCTCCGTTTGTTGTTACTTGTTCTATTGAGAGGGTGTTTAGTTTTACATACTAGTACTATTCTATATGTACTAACGTCCCTTTTGCCAGGGTCGCTGGATCTTTAATGGATGAAGGTGGTTCCATAGCAGGTGGTATGGATCAGTGATAGCAGCACACCCTCTCCTCAGTTGACTTGGTGAGCCCCACTTCATGTCGAGGCCTTGTATCTCTTGTCCTTTGTACATAGTGTTTGAGGTATAACCGGGGCCTTGTTGCCGGCACTGTCATAGCACTCTTTTGTTTCTGTTAGAGGTTCCGTAGCCATAGTGTGGGTTGTATGTTGTTTTGGGAAGGTTGAACTAAACTTGTTGTAATTGTATCATATCTCCCACTTGCCGCGCACATGGTGGTATTGTGAGTGAATGTCTCATGGTGAGGCGGCTTAGCCAGTTGGGCTGATATCAGACTCCGTGGTAAAACACGGTGGTGTATCGATGCTAAAGATCTCCCAACTTAAAAAGATTGGAACTAACTTGAAATTTTCCTTTCCCCTAACTTGACACCTTGATATTATTTGATTCTCTTATTGATTTCCTGTTTCCCTCTCTGTTTGTTGTTACTTGTTCTATTGAGAGGGTGTTTAGTTTTACATACTAGTACTATTCCATATGTACTAACGTCCCTTTTGCCAGGGTCGCTGGATCTTTAATGGATGAAGGTGGTTCCATAGCAGGTGGTATGGATCAGTGATAGCAGCACACCCTCTCCTCAGTTGACTTGGTGAGCCCCACTTCATGTCGAGGCCTTGTATCTCTTGTCCTTTGTACATAGTGTTTGAGGTATAACCGGGGCCTTGTTGCCGGCACTGTCATAGCACTCTTTTGTTTCTGTTAGAGGTTCCGTAGCCATAGTGTGGGTTGTATGTTGTTTTGGGAAGGTTGAACTAAACTTGTTGTAATTGTATCATATCTCCCACTTGCCGCGCACATGGAGGTATTGTGAGTAGATGTCTCGTGGTGAGGCGGCTTAGCTGGTTGGGCTGATATCAGACTCCGTGGTAAAACACGGTGGTGTATCGATGCTAAAGATCTCCCAACTTAAAAAGATTGGAACTAACTTGAAATTTTCCTTTCCCCTAACTTGACACCTTGATATTATTTGATTCTCTTATTGATTTCCTGTTTCCCTCTCTGTTTGTTGTTACTTGTTCTATTGAGAGGGTGTTTAGTTTTACATACTAGTACTATTCCATATGTACTAACGTCCCTTTTGCCAGGGTCGCTGGATCTTTAATGGATGAAGGTGGTTCCATAGCAGGTGGTATGGATCAGTGATAGCAGCACACCCTCTCCTCAGTTGACTTGGTGAGCCCCACTTCATGTCGAGGCCTTGTATCTCTTGTCCTTTGTACATAGTGTTTGAGGTATAACCGGGGCCTTGTTGCCGGCACTGTCATAGCACTCTTTTGTTTCTGTTAGAGGTTCCGTAGCCATAGTGTGGGTTGTATGTTGTTTTGGGAAGGTTGAACTAAACTTGTTGTAATTGTATCATATCTCCCACTTGCCGCGCACATGGAGGTATTGTGAGTAGATGTCTCGTGGTGAGGCGGCTTAGCTGGTTGGGCTGATATCAGACTCCGTGGTAAAACACGGTGGTGTATCGATGCTAAAGATCTCCCAACTTAAAAAGATTGGAACTAACTTGAAATTTTCCTTTCCCCTAACTTGACACCTTGATATTATTTGATTCTCTTATTGATTTCCTGTTTCCCTCTCTGTTTGTTGTTACTTGTTCTATTGAGAGGGTGTTTAGTTTTACATACTAGTACTATTCCATATGTACTAACGTCCCTTTTGTCGGGGTCACTGGATCTTTAATGGATGAAGGTGGTTCCATAGCAGGTGGTATGGATCAGTGATAGCAGCACACCCTCTCCTCAGTTGACTTGGTGAGCCCCATTTCATGTTGGGGTCCTGTATCTCTTGTCCTTTGTACATAGTGTTTGAGGTATAACCGGGGCCTTGTTGCCAGCACTATCGTAGCACTCTTTTGTTTTTGTTAGAGGTTTCGTAGCCATAGTGTGGGTTGTATGTTGTTTTGGGAAGGTTGAACTAAACTTGTTGTAATTGTATCATATCTCCCACTTTAACTACGAATGTATAGTATACTGTTTTGGGGACTTGTTAATGACGTAACTAATGGAAATGAACTGGTGTTGTTCACATGACCTCTAAATGTTTAATTAATGATATAAATATATCTTTTCTTTATTCATGGGCGAGTTGGGTAGAAGGTATTGTAGAGGCTTGCTCGGCCGGGGTATCTCTGTTGAGCGCCGGTCGCGCTCCCCATGGTCGGGGCATGACAGAAACCCCCGAGTCCAAACTGTGATCTAAACCTGGCCTCCAGTTATCCAGACTGGCCTATCTCCGCAACATGAAGAACACATCTCGCACCTCATCCATGACATCACAAGTCGTCGATGTGCAGCCGATATTGAATGCTCAACATAACGTACGAGTGGATGGAAGGAATTCAAAGAGACATGCATCAAGATGCATCAATGACGCATGATAAAGAAGGAAAGCTGGAAAGTTTCCTACATTCCTTGTAGCCTCTCCAACATAGGTATGCATGTCATCGTACCAATCCACAAGACTCTACTAGACACTTGCTCAGGACTCGTAGAACCTATGAACCTAGAACTCTGATACCAACTTGTCACGACCCAAAATCCCACTAATTCGTGATGGCACCTAACCCAACCCGCTAGGTAAGTCAGGCAATATAAGTTACAGCTAAACTGAGAAATCAACAATATATATAATAGAATCTACAACAAAATTCAATACAACTGGCATGGTAGTACAAGTCATGAGCCCCTACAATTTAGATTTACAAGCCGATATGAATAATAAATAAAATATCTATTTGAAGTTTACATAAACAAAAATGAATCCTAAACTACCATGAATAAGAGGTAGCTTTAATTTGTAATGCATGTACGTCTTCAATGCAAGGCTCCCTCCTCCACAGATACGTAGCTCCAAGATCTGCATGCAAGATGTAGAAGTGTAGTATTACAATCGACCACATGAACTCAATTAGTATCTTGACTAAACTTGGTGAAGTAGTGGAGAGGTTTTTAAGTCAAAAGATACTCACTAATATAACCTATTTAGTTACATTTGCAATAGAAACAATGCTAGTAATAACAGAGAAGAGTAAAAGAATAAATATGCGAAGAGGTAAATGATTGCTAAAAGAAATCACGGTCAGTTTCCTCAATATTGCAACCAATCCTCTTCTTAAAGCGATAACCACCAAAAACATAGTAAACCCACGAATCTTCATAGTATGAGGAAAGTGATCAAGATATCCAATCAAATGGAACGGCAACACCCTTCTTGCATTTATATCATCCTCAACAAACATATGTATAACAATCAGTAGCAACGAAGTGGAAATGTCACGCCTCGACTACGGGGGCCGCGACTGGCGCTCGACCGAGACTTCCTGGTCAAGCAAGCCTACTTGATGCCTTCTACCCAACTTTACCCATGAGCAATTTGAAATAAATTATAAGATATAGATAGAGAGGGGATGAAAGAGTTAAATATCATGCTTCATTACTTACAACAGTTGCATTGATGATTACCAAAAGATTACAATGTGGAACACCAAATGAATACAACATTTATAGTCTATTTCCCCAAATCAAAACACCACCAACACCATGTCTTTGGAGCCTCTAAATGGAACAGAAGAGTAGTATGATAGTGCCGGTGACAAGGCCCCGGCTATACCTCAATAATTATAATATACAAAGAGATAAAGTCACAAGACTCCGATAGGAAGTGAGGCTCACCAAGTAAGTTGAGAAGAGGATGTACCGCTATCAATGATCGATGTTGCCTGCTGTAGAACCACCTGCATCCATTAAAGATTCAGCGTCCCCGGCAAAATGGACGTTAGTACATATGAAATAGTACTAGTATCTAAAGCCAAATACCCTCTCATGGAATAGAGTAACAACATAAAAGGAGAGAGACATGAAATCAATGAGAACCTCAAATAATATTAGAAGTACCAATTTAAGAGCAAGATAAATATTTGAGTAAATATCAATATTTTAATTTGGGAGATTTTTAGTACCAATACACCACCATGCATATGGAATGGAGTCAAATCTCTACCCGATAGGCTAAGTCATCTCACCCCAAGGTATGAGGATTGACATAGAAACACAACACCACCATGTGCGCGGCATGGCATCCGATCACTGCTCGATCGCCTAAGTCGTCTCACGACAATATCGTTTGTTGGGGAGTTGAAATTTCTTTTTTGGCAGAGTAGGGCATTTCTACGGTCAGTTCTGCGGTCGCAGAACTGATCTATAGACTACAAATCCACCGCAGAGTGAAGTAGGGAACTGGGCGAATTTGGGATGATATTTTGCGGTCAATTATGCGGCCGCATAATAATTTTGCGGGAAGCACAATCCATCGCGTATCCAACATAAAACTTTTCAGAGGGAAGTTCTGCGGTGCATTATGCAACAGCAAAATAGGTCTGCGCACCACAGACCGGTCACAGAGTGAAGCAGAAATACCCAGTTCTGGAGGGCCATTATGCGGTCCATTTTACGGACCGCAGAAGCGTTATGCGGTCGCATGTGCGACCACAGATCTGCATTGGGGATTCATTTTTCTAATTTTTGTACCCGACCATATTTTGATATATTGAAGTAAAGGGCCACTTTTGAAGCCAAAAGATAATATTTCTAGAGAGAGGGAGTGCCATAGAGTGAAAGGGGAAGTTCCTAAGCTTATCATTCATCACTTATTGCGCAAAGTTGAAGAATTCAATAGAAAAACTCACTAGGTCTTCATCCTAGAGGTAGGATTCTACTCCCTACCCCTCAGTTCCGGGATTTCATTGGAAATAGGTGATGATAAAAGCAATTCTTGGGTGTGTGGGTTGTTCATTATGCATACATGTACCATCAAGGGTACTAGGAAGATTGTTGAGTTCATTTGTGTAAACTCTGGGTAGTGGGATGAAGGAATCCACCATAGGAGGACCTTTAAACCTTAATGCATACCTAATGTTTGATAAAATGCTCAAGTGAGCTCGAACTATGAACTCCTTCCTAATTTGTGTTTAATTTTGCAATATCTCTAAATAGATCGAAGTGGCTAACATTTTTGGAACATTGTAGTAATTTAAAATGCTCGAGGCGAGGTATGTTGGCTAAAGCTCTCTCTTAGAATTAAATCCCACATTGTTCTTGTAAGCCCCGGGTTGATCATTATAAATGTGTCTATTCCGAATGCTTCTATATTGTTGTGTTATCCTTCAGGAATGTGATCTAAGTATGTGTTGTGTGTTAACATCTTATAACTCCATGATGTGATTCTAATGAAAGCTATTGTGTCAAATTGTGTAAGAAATCTCTTTGCGCCTAAGACTCTTATTTGTTCACATGTGTACTTAAAGTTTCGAATAGAAATGCCTTGTTGTTGATAACACTTGGTGGTGTTTTATAACAAAAGAAGTGAGCATGAGATATGAAACACGGCCAACATGCTGAGATTGATATTACAATAGAGGTCGCTAGTGCCAATGAAATGAAGAGAAGTGTAAAAGACATTAAAATGATCTGCAAATTCCTTAAATAATAAATACCTTGGAAGTATCAATTAGTCACCGACGAAGGGTAGGTTGAAATAAACTAACCGCGAAAATACATGTTCCGGTGTAGGAGTGAGTGAGGGGTAAAATCCGTGTGTGAGGTGGTGAGAGTTTTCCCCTAATATGGGATGAAATTTATGTGTTGATATAATTCCACTTAAATAAGATGAGATGATTTCTAGCAGAATGTGAGGTGACGTCGACCCACACGGCATTGTGGTGAGACGGCTTAGCCGATCGGGCTGAGATCAGATGTCATGTCGCGCACATGGTGGTATTGTGAGTGGATGTCTTGGGTAAGACGGCTTAGCCGACCGGGCTGATATCAGACTCTGTGCTAAAAGCACGGTGATGTATCGGTACTAAAGATCTCCCAACTTAAAAAATTGAAACTTACTTGAAATTTATTCTTTCTCCTAACTTGGTACTTTAATATTGATGAGGCCCTCAATGATTTCATATTTCTTTATCATTGTACTATTACTCGTTCTATTGAGGGGATGTTTAGTTTTTATACTAGTACTATTCAATATGTACTAATGTCCCTTTTGCCGGGGGCGCTGCATCTTTAATGGATGTAGGTGGTTCCACAGCGGGCGACATTGAGTAGTGATAGCTGTACACCCACTCCTCAGTTGACTTGGTGTGCCCCACTTCATTTTGGGGGCATGTATCTTTTGTCCTTTGAACATAGCATTTTGAGGTATAGCTGGGACCTTGTCACCGGCAGTATCATAACACTCTTTTGTTTCTGTTAGAGGCTTTGTAGACATGGTGTGGGTTGTATATTGGTGTTGGGAAAGTCAAACTAAAAATATTGTATTTGTATCACATGTTCCACTTCAAACTATGAATGTGTATTGTATTTTGAGACTTATTAATGAAGTAACCAATGGTAAGGAAATGGTGTTATTCATGTGATCTTCTTAGTGTCTGATTAATGAAATGTACCCTCTCTTTATTCATAGGTGAGTTGGGTAGACGGTATTTTGTAGGCTTGCTAGTTCGGGGTATCTTGGTTGAGCGTCGGTCGCGCTCCCCGAGGTCGGGGCGTGAAAATCTTGGTATCAAAGCCTAAGGTTTTAAAGTTTCCTAGGATGTCTGGGAGCCGTGCCTAGTAGAGTCCTTCTTATCAGTGTGTCGTCGACCACATCTATAAGTAGGAGGCTACTTGGGCATTCAGGAATAATACCCTTCTTTGATGTTCTAGATCGTGTGGTAGAGCTGATTGTAAGACTATTCCTCCTCTAACTCGTGCATTGCTCTAATTTTCAGTACATGGCTCATACGAAGAAAGCAAGAATTGGCCAAGGAGCCAATGCCACACCAGGAGTGGCAGTGAATTCTTTACTTGATGATGCGGGCGAGCGCCCGAGGGGTGAGAATATTCCCCCGACTACTACACTGCTTGATTCTGCTACTCCTGGTAAGACTGCACCTGTGCCAACAACTACTGAGGGTGCAACGATCCCTCCAACTGATATTCCATTTCTACCTCCAGCCCCAGCTTTCGTTCTTAGTGTATCGGATAGGGATCTTAGGGGAGCCATACAGATGTTGACTCAAATAGTGGCTTCCGAGGCCCAGAGATGAAATGTTGCACCCCCTTCTTCTAGTCAACTAAGGGATTTTACTAGTTCCAGTGTGAACAGGTTTCTCCAGTTGAATCCTCCAGTGTTCACAGGTACTGATCCTGAGGAGGACCCTCAGTACTTTATTGACAAGATGCACAAGACCCTCCGAGTTATGCGTGCTACTGAGACGGAGGGGGTGATGTTGGCCTCCTACCGCCTGAAAGTGGTGGCTTATTCTTGGTTTGAGATGTGGGAGGGCTCCAGTGAGGAGGGGAGCCCTCTGACAAGGTGGAGTGAGTTTGCCGATGCTTTCATTGATCATTTCTTGCCAGCTGAGACTAAGGAAGCCCATGCCGCCGAGTTTGAAAGCCTGAAACAAGGTAGGCTAGACTGTGCCGGTTTGTGTAGGGCCTTAGCCCCCTGGTTATTAATTAGGCCGCTACAGTTGCCTTGAATTCTGATATGAACTATGGTATGATGGTGACATTTGCTCAAGCCACAGAGACCCGCAAAGTGAAGAACAAAATGGAGCGAGAGGGTAGCAATAAGGCCCGGTCAGATGGCTACTTTGGTGGTTCTCCCGGTGGTGGTAGTGATTGGACAGCATTCAGGGGAGGGACATCAGGGCCATCTCAGTCCTTTGCTCAGTCTTCAGTCAGTGCATAGCCGTCAGGGCCCAGTCAGCAGCAGTGGAGCCGTTCCAAGCCCAGCCAAGACATCAGGGGATCTTACCAGTAGGGTCGCCCTGGAGGGAGATTCCAACAGCAGCAGAAGTCCCTATGCCCTAAGTATAGGAAGATGAACTTTGGGGCCTGCTTTATAGACAAGACCATATGCTATGAGTATGGTATGAGGGGTCACATTCAGAAGGATTGTCGTTCGTCCCACCAGAGTAGGGGAAGAGGAGCGACACAACCCGCTAGTTCTACAGCTACTATATCCGCAACCCCTGCTCCAGTTTGAGGCACCCTATCAGCCGCAGGGCGTGGTGCAGCTAGGGGTGGTGCACAACGTTCGGGAGGAACCAACCGTTTTTATGCTATGAGGGGTCGCTAGAGTTTAGAGGCTTCTCCATATGTTGTCACAAGTATATTGACTGTCCAATCTCATGATGTATATGCCCTTATTGATCCTGGTTCCACTTTGTCATATGTCACTCCTTATGTTGCTATGGAGTTTGGGATAGAACCGGAGCAGATTCATAAGCCGTTCTCTGTACCTACTCCGGTTGGTGAGTCAATTGTGGTCGCGCGGGTGTATAGAGATTGTGTTGTCACGGTATGTGGTCGGGACACCATGGATGATCTCATTGAATTGGGGATGGTTGATTTTGATGTAATAATGGGTATAGACTGGCTTTATTCATGTTTTGCCGAGCTTGATTGTCGAACAAGGACCGTTAGGTTTGAATTTCCAAATGAGACAATTATTGAATGGAAGGGGGGTGATGTGGTGTCGAAGGGTAGGTTATTTCTTACCTTAAGGCCACCAAGATGATCAACAACGGGTGTATTTACCATTTGTTCTGGGTTACGGACACCGACGATGAGGAACCCACACTTGAGTCTGTACCAGCTATGAATGAATTTCTGGAGGTCTTTCCGGACGAGCTCCCTGGTATCGCGCTCGACAGGGAGATTGATTTTGGGATTGGTATGATGCTGGACACGCAGCCTATATCTATTACACCCTACAGAATGGCACCGACAGAATTGAAGGAGCTAAAGGAACAATTGAAGGATTTGTTAGAGAAAGGTTTTCGTTCGGCCGAGTGTATCGTCTTGGGGCGCACCGGTCCTCTTTGTGAGAAAGAAGGATGGGTCACTAAGAATGTGTATCGACTATCGGCAGCTCAACAATGTCACGATCAATAATAAGTACCCACTACCAAGGACAGATAACTTGTTTGACCAATTTTAGGGTTCTAAGTACTTCTCCAAGATTTATTTAAGATTCGGGTATCACCAATTGATGATCAGGGAGCAGGATATTCCGAAAACAGCTTTCAAGACTCGATATGGTAACTTTGAATTTCTAGTAATGTCTTTTGGGCTAACAAATGCCTCGACAGCTTTTCTTGGATCTTATGAATCGCGTCTTCAAGCCTTTTCTTGACTCCTTCATGATAGTGTTTATTGACGATATCCTTGTATATTCGCGAAGTCGAGAGGACCATATCAGTCATCTCATGGCAGTTCTACAGACTATATTAGCACAAGTTGTATGCAAAGTTTTAGAAATGTTAATTTTGGCTTAAATCTGTCACGTTCCTAGGTCATGTCATCGCTAGAGAAGGAATTGAGGTTGATCCTCAGAAGATTGGACCTGTGAAGAATTAGCCTAGACCTACTACCCCAACAGATATTTGCAGTTTCTTGGGCTTAGCGGGATATTATAGGAAGTTTGAGGAGGGGTTCTCTACTTTTGCCTCTCCGTTCAATAAATTGATGCAGAATGCAGTTAAGTTCCAATGGTCGGNGGAATGTGATCTAAGTATGTGTTGTGTGTTAACATCTTATAACTCCATGATGTGATTCTAATGAAAGCTATTGTGTCAAATTGTGTAAGAAATCTCTTTGCGCCTAAGACTCTTATTTGTTCACATGTGTACTTAAAGTTTCGAATAGAAATGCCTTGTTGTTGATAACACTTGGTGGTGTTTTATAACAAAAGAAGTGAGCATGAGATATGAAACACGGCCAACATGCTGAGATTGATATTACAATAGAGGTCGCTAGTGCCAATGAAATGAAGAGAAGTGTAAAAGACATTAAAATGATCTGCAAATTCCTTAAATAATAAATACCTTGGAAGTATCAATTAGTCACCGACGAAGGGTAGGTTGAAATAAACTAACCGCGAAAATACATGTTCCGGTGTAGGAGTGAGTGAGGGGTAAAATCCGTGTGTGAGGTGGTGAGAGTTTTCCCCTAATATGGGATGAAATTTATGTGTTGATATAATTCCACTTAAATAAGATGAGATGATTTCTAGCAGAATGTGAGGTGACGTCGACCCACACGGCATTGTGGTGAGACGGCTTAGCCGATCGGGCTGAGATCGGATGTCATGTCGCGCACATGGTGGTATTGTGAGTGGATGTCTTGGGTAAGACGGCTTAGCCGACCGGGCTGATATCAGACTCTGTGCTAAAAGCACGGTGATGTATCGGTACTAAAGATCTCCCAACTTAAAAAATTGAAACTTACTTGAAATTTATTCTTTCTCCTAACTTGGTACTTTAATATTGATGAGGCCCTCAATGATTTCATATTTCTTTATCATTGTACTATTACTCGTTCTATTGAGGGGATGTTTAGTTTTTATACTAGTACTATTCAATATGTACTAATGTCCCTTTTGCCGGGGGCGCTGCATCTTTAATGGATGTAGGTGGTTCCACAGCGGGCGACATTGAGTAGTGATAGCTGTACACCCACTCCTCAGTTGACTTGGTGTGCCCCACTTCATTTTGGGGGCATGTATCTTTTGTCCTTTGAACATAGCATTTTGAGGTATAGCTGGGACCTTGTCACCGGCAGTATCATAACACTCTTTTGTTTCTGTTAGAGGCTTTGTAGACATGGTGTGGGTTGTATATTGGTGTTGGGAAAGTTAAACTAAAAATATTGTATTTGTATCACATGTTCCACTTCAAACTATGAATGTGTATTGTATTTTGAGACTTATTAATGAAGTAACCAATGGTAAGGAAATGGTGTTATTCATGTGATCTTCTTAGTGTCTGATTAATGAAATGTACCCTCTCTTTATTCATAGGTGAGTTGGGTAGACGGTATTTTGTAGGCTTGCTAGTTCGGGGTATCTTGGTTGAGCGTCGGTCGCGCTCCCCGAGGTCGGGGCGTGAAAATCTTGGTATCAAAGCCTAAGGTTTTAAAGTTTCCTAGGATGTCTGGGAGCCGTGCCTAGTAGAGTCCTTCTTATCAGTGTGTCGTCGACCACATCTATAAGTAGGAGGCTACTTGGGCATTCAGGAATAATACCCTTCTTTGATGTTCTAGATCGTGTGGTAGAGCTGATTGTAAGACTATTCCTCCTCTAACTCGTGCATTGCTCTAATTTTCAGTACATGGCTCATACGAAGAAAGCAAGAATTGGCCAAGGAGCCAATGCCACACCAGGAGTGGCAGTGAATTCTTTACTTGATGATGCGGGCGAGCGCCCGAGGGGTGAGAATATTCCCCCGACTACTACACTGCTTGATTCTGCTACTCCTGGTAAGACTGCACCTGTGCCAACAACTACTGAGGGTGCAACGATCCCTCCAACTGATATTCCATTTCTACCTCCAGCCCCAGCTTTCGTTCTTAGTGTATCGGATAGGGATCTTAGGGGAGCCATACAGATGTTGACTCAAATAGTGGCTTCCGAGGCCCAGAGATGAAATGTTGCACCCCCTTCTTCTAGTCAACTAAGGGATTTTACTAGTTCCAGTGTGAACAGGTTTCTCCAGTTGAATCCTCCAGTGTTCACAGGTACTGATCCTGAGGAGGACCCTCAGTACTTTATTGACAAGATGCACAAGACCCTCCGAGTTATGCGTGCTACTGAGACGGAGGGGATGATGTTGGCCTCCTACCGCCTGAAAGTGGTGGCTTATTCTTGGTTTGAGATGTGGGAGGGCTCCAGTGAGGAGGGGAGCCCTCTGACAAGGTGGAGTGAGTTTGCCGATGCTTTCATTGATCATTTCTTGCCAGCTGAGACTAAGGAAGCCCATGCCGCCGAGTTTGAAAGCCTGAAACAAGGTAGGCTAGACTGTGCCGGTTTGTGTAGGGCCTTAGCCCCCTGGTTATTAATTAGGCCGCTACAGTTGCCTTGAATTCTGATATGAACTATGGTATGATGGTGACATTTGCTCAAGCCACAGAGACCCGCAAAGTGAAGAACAAAATGGAGCGAGAGGGTAGCAATAAGGCCCGGTCAGATGGCTACTTTGGTGGTTCTCCCGGTGGTGGTAGTGATTGGACAGCATTCAGGGGAGGGACATCAGGGCCATCTCAGTCCTTTGCTCAGTCTTCAGTCAGTGCATAGCCGTCAGGGCCCAGTCAGCAGCAGTGGAGCCGTTCCAAGCCCAGCCAAGACATCAGGGGATCTTACCAGTAGGGTCGCCCTGGAGGGAGATTCCAACAGCAGCAGAAGTCCCTATGCCCTAAGTATAGGAAGATGAACTTTGGGGCCTGCTTTATAGACAAGACCATATGCTATGAGTATGGTATGAGGGGTCACATTCAGAAGGATTGTCGTTCGTCCCACCAGAGTAGGGGAAGAGGAGCGACACAACCCGCTAGTTCTACAGCTACTATATCCGCAACCCCTGCTCCAGTTTGAGGCACCCTATCAGCCGCAGGGCGTGGTGCAGCTAGGGGTGGTGCACAACGTTCGGGAGGAACCAACCGTTTTTATGCTATGAGGGGTCGCTAGAGTTTAGAGGCTTCTCCATATGTTGTCACAAGTATATTGACTGTCCAATCTCATGATGTATATGCCCTTATTGATCCTGGTTCCACTTTGTCATATGTCACTCCTTATGTTGCTATGGAGTTTGGGATAGAACCGGAGCAGATTCATAAGCCGTTCTCTGTACCTACTCCGGTTGGTGAGTCAATTGTGGTCGCGCGGGTGTATAGAGATTGTGTTGTCACGGTATGTGGTCGGGACACCATGGATGATCTCATTGAATTGGGGATGGTTGATTTTGATGTAATAATGGGTATAGACTGGCTTTATTCATGTTTTGCCGAGCTTGATTGTCGAACAAGGACCGTTAGGTTTGAATTTCCAAATGAGACAATTATTGAATGGAAGGGGGGTGATGTGGTGTCGAAGGGTAGGTTATTTCTTACCTTAAGGCCACCAAGATGATCAACAACGGGTGTATTTACCATTTGTTCCGGGTTACGGACACCGACGATGAGGAACCCACACTTGAGTCTGTACCAGCTATGAATGAATTTCTGGAGGTCTTTCCGGACGAGCTCCCTGGTATCGCGCTCGACAGGGAGATTGATTTTGGGATTGGTATGATGCTGGACACGCAGCCTATATCTATTACACCCTACAGAATGGCACCGACAGAATTGAAGGAGCTAAAGGAACAATTGAAGGATTTGTTAGAGAAAGGTTTTCGTTCGGCCGAGTGTATCGTCTTGGGGCGCACCGGTCCTCTTTGTGAGAAAGAAGGATGGGTCACTAAGAATGTGTATCGACTATCGGCAGCTCAACAATGTCACGATCAATAATAAGTACCCACTACCAAGGACAGATAACTTGTTTGACCAATTTTAGGGTTCTAAGTACTTCTCCAAGATTTATTTAAGATTCGGGTATCACCAATTGATGATCAGGGAGCAGGATATTCCGAAAACAGCTTTCAAGACTCGATATGGTAACTTTGAATTTCTAGTAATGTCTTTTGGGCTAACAAATGCCTCGACAGCTTTTCTTGGATCTTATGAATCGCGTCTTCAAGCCTTTTCTTGACTCCTTCATGATAGTGTTTATTGACGATATCCTTGTATATTCGCGAAGTCGAGAGGACCATATCAGTCATCTCATGGCAGTTCTACAGACTATATTAGCACAAGTTGTATGCAAAGTTTTAGAAATGTTAATTTTGGCTTAAATCTGTCACGTTCCTAGGTCATGTCATCGCTAGAGAAGGAATTGAGGTTGATCCTCAGAAGATTGGACCTGTGAAGAATTAGCCTAGACCTACTACCCCAACAGATATTTGCAGTTTCTTGGGCTTAGCGGGATATTATAGGAAGTTTGAGGAGGGGTTCTCTACTTTTGCCTCTCCGTTCAATAAATTGATGCAGAATGCAGTTAAGTTCCAATGGTCGGATGCTTGTGAAAGGAGCTTCCAGGAGTTGAAATCAAGATTGACGACGACACTGGTGTTGACCCTACCAGACGGTACATATGGGTTTGTTGTATATTGCGATACTTCAAGGATCGAACTTAGGTGTGTATTAATGCAACTTGGAAAGGTGATAGCTTATGCTTCTAGGCAACTGCAGAATCATGAAAAGAATTATCCAACACATGACTTAGAGCATTCGGCGGTGGTATTTGCATTGAAGAATTAGCGTCATTATTTGTATGGGGTCTATGTGGATATATTCACGGACCATAAGAGCCTTCAATATATTTTCAAACAGAAGGAATTGAATCTGAGGCAGAGAAGATGGCTTGAGTTACTCAAGGATTACAACATCGATATCCTATATCATCCGAGGAAGGCTAATGTTGTGGCGGATGCTCTTAGCCGGAAATCTATGGGTAGTTTGGCTCACTTGGAGGCGTGTCAAAGGTCGTTGGCTAAGGATGCTCATCGATTAGCTAGTTTGGGAGTTCATCTTGTGGACTCTGGTGAAGGAGGGGTGATTGTGCAAAATAGGGCTGAATCGTCACTTGTGTTGGAAGTCAAGGAGAACAAATACAACGATCCATTGTTGGTACAATTGAAGGAGGGTATTCATAAACATAATACCATGTCCTTTTCTTTTGGCATGGAGGTATGAAGGACGACTACGTGTTCCAAATGTAGATGGTCTCCGGGAAAGAATCATGACTGAGGCTCACACTTCTAGGTATTTCATGCACCCAGGCTCTACTAATATGTATCATGATCTTAAGGAAGTTTACTGGTGGAATAATATAAAGAGGAATGTAGAGACTTTGTGTCAAGATGTCCAAATTATCAGCAAGTGAAAACCGAATACCAAAGGCCCGGTGGGTTGGCACAGAACATAGAATTCCAATGTGGAAATGGAAGATGATCAACATGGACTTTGTGGTAGTATTACCTCGCACTCCTTGCAAGTTCGATTCAATTTGGATGATTGTGGATCGACTCACGAAATCAGCACACTTCTTACCTGTTAAGGCCACCGACACAGCAGAACAGTATGCCCAGTTGTATATCAAGGAAATAGTCAGGCTGCATGGCACTCCAGTTTCCATCATTTCTGATCGGGTGGCATAGTTTACAACTAACCTTTGGAAGAAATTTCAGCAAGGGCTGGGTAATCAGGTAAATAGTAGTACAATATTCCACCCACAGACCGACGGGCAAGCAGAGCAGACTATTCGGATGCTTGAGGATATGTTGCGTGCTTGTGTTCTTAACTTCAAAGGTAGCTGGGATGAACACTTGCCACTCACAGAAGTTTCCTACAATATCAGTTATCACTCTAGAATTCAGATGGCACCGTTCGAGGCTTTATATTATAGGAGATGTAGATCTCCCATTGTATGGTTTGCGATTTAGGAAGCAGAGTTGATAGGACCAGACCTCGTGCATCAGGCTATAGAGAAGGTAAAGATCATTACGGAGCGGTTAAAAACTGCTCAGATCCGTCAAAAGTCCTTTTCGGATGTTCGTCATAGGGATTTGGAGTTCAAAGAAGATGATTGGGTATTCTTGAAGGATTCCCCTATGAAAGGTATAATGCAATTTGGTAAGAAAGGAAAATTGAGTCTGAGGTATGTCGAACCGTACAAAATCCTTCAGAGGTTTGGTCAGGTGGCTTACAGGCTAGAACTACCTCCAGAGATGTTTGTAGTGGACCCGATGTTTCATGTATCCATGTTGAAGAAGTTGGTTGGAGATTCGTCACTTATTGTTCCGGTTGAGACTATTGAGGTTAATGAAGAATTGACTTATGAAGAAATTCCAGTTGCCATTCTTGATAGGAAGTTCGAAAGTTAAGAAATAAAGAAATTGCCTCCGTGAAAGTGTTATGGCGAAGCCAACTAGTCGAAGAGGCCATTTGGGAAGCCAATGAAGAGATGAAGAAGAAGTACCCTCATTTGTTTGAATAGATATGTAATCGATTCTATAAAATTGTTCCCTGTGAATTATGTCTCATTTGTACAGTTGATGTTAAGGGTATTCCTTTTAGGTAATATACTTCTCATGAGGCCACGGTTGGCATTGTTTTTATGTTATGTTGCATCGTTGGTACATGTATATGTTGTTAGGACTGGTTTTGGGATTCTCTGGTAGGTAGATAGGCCCAATTACAAAGGAGGCTCTAGCAAAATATTTGAAAATTTAGGGAGTTAGTCAAAATTTGGGAACTGTTGGTGTGTGTTATAGCAGAAGAGTCACATTGGTTTCTAATGGAGGATTTTGGCCCTCATTCGAGGACGAATGATCTTAAGCGGGGGAGGATGTAAGGCCCCAAAAAATGTAACCTAAAACTCGAGTTTTCTTGATGCCAAGATAAACTTATGTGTCGATGATTGTTTGGCAGAGTAGAGCATTTTTACGGCCAGTTCTGTGGTCGGAGAACTGATCTGCGGACCGCAGATCCGTCGTAGAGTGAAGGAAGGAACTGGGCAAATTTGGGATGATCTTTTGCGGTCAATTATGCAGCCACATAATCATTTCGCAGATCCAATATTAAACATTTCGGAGGGAAGTTCTGTGGCGCATTATGCGACCGTAGAGTGAAGCAGAAATATCCAGTTTCGGAGGGCTCTTATGCGATCCATTTTGCAGACCGCAAAAGCATTATACGGTCGCATGTGCGACCGCAGATCTGCATTGTGGCTTCATTTTTCTAATTTTTTTACCCAACCCTATTTCGATATATTGAAGTAAAGAGCCACTTTTGAAGCCAAAATCAGATATTTCTAGAGAGAGGGAGTGCCATATAGTGAAAGGGGAAGTTTCATAGCTTATAATTCGTCACTTCTTGTTCAAAGTTGAAGATTTCACAAGAAAAACTGACTAGATCTCCATCCTAGAGGTAATATTCTACTCCCTTGCCCTCAATTATACGATTTAATTAGAATTAGGTGATGAGAAAAGCAATTCTTAGGTGTGGGAGTTGTTTATTATGCATGCATGTACCATCAAGGATAGTGGGAATATTGTTGAGCTCAATTGGGTAGATTTTAGGTAGTGGTATGAAGAAATCCACCATACGAGGACCTTTAAACCTTAATGCACACCTAGTGTTTGATAAAATGCTCAAGTGAGCTAGAACTAT
This sequence comes from Nicotiana otophora, assembly GCA_000715115.1. Classification (NCBI taxonomy): domain Eukaryota; kingdom Viridiplantae; phylum Streptophyta; class Magnoliopsida; order Solanales; family Solanaceae; genus Nicotiana; species Nicotiana otophora. The sequence continues at coordinate 47,902 of AWOL01S0039057.1, read as the reverse complement.
GAACTCCTTCCTAATTTGTGTTCAACGTTTCTATATATCTAAATAGTTGGAAGTGGCTAAGATTTGTGGAACATTGTAGTAATTTTAAAAGCTCAAGGCGTGGTATGTTGGCTAAATCTCTCTCTTAGAATTGAATCCCACGTTGTTCTTGTAAGCCCCGGGTTGATCATTATAAATGTGACTATTCCGAATGCTTTTATATTATTGTGATATCCTTCGGGAATGTGATCTAAGTATGTGTTGTGTGTTAACATCTTATAACTCCATGATGTGATTCTAATGAAAGCTATTGTGTCAAATTGTGTAAGAAATCTCTTTGCGCCTAACACTCTTATTTGCTCACATGTGTACTTAAAGTTTCGAATAGAAATGCCTTGTTGTTGATAACCCTTGGTGGTGTTTTAAAACAAAAGAAGTGAGCATGAGATATGAAACACGGCCAACATGTCGAGAATGATATTACAATAGAGGCTGCTAGTGCCAATGAAATGAAGAGAAGTGTAAAAGACATTGAAATGACCTGCAAATTCCTTAAATAATAAATGCCTTGGGAGTAGCATTTAGTCACCATGGAAGGGTAGCTTGGAATGACCTAACCCCAAAACTACACATGCCGGTGTAGGAGTGTGTGAGGGGTAAAATCCCCGTGTGCGGTGGTGAGAGTTTTCCCCGAATATGGGATGAGATTGATATGTTGTGATAATTTCCCTTAAATGAGATGAGATGATTGCTAGCGGAATGTGAGGTGACGCCAACCCACACGACATTGTGGTGAGACGGCCTAGCCGATCGAGCTGAGATTGGATGCCATGTCGCGCACATGGTGGTATTGTGAGTGGACGTCTCGGGTGAGACGGCTTAGTCGATCAGGCTGAGATCGGAGTACGTGATAAAAGCACGGTGGTGTATTGATATTAAAGATCTCCCAACTTAAAATATTGAAACTTGCTTGAAATGTATTCTTTCTCCTAACTTGGTACTTTAATATTGATGAGGCTCTCAATGATTTCATATTTCTTTATCATTGTACTGTTACTCGTTCTATTGAGGGGGTGTTTAGTTTTCGTACTAGTACTACTCCATATGTACTAACGTCCCTTTTTTTGGGGCGCTGCATCTTTAATGGACACAGGTGGTTCCAAAGCGGGCGATATTGAGCAGTGATAGCACTGCACCCTCTCCTCAGCTAAGTTGGTGAGCCCCACTTTATTTTGGGGTCTTGTATCTTTTGTCCTTGTACATAGCATTTTGAGGTATTGTCGGGCCCTTGTCGCCGGCATTGTCATAACACTCTTTGGTTTCTTTTAAAGTCTCTGTAGACATGGTGTGGGTTGTATATTGGTGTAGGGAAAGTCAAACTAAAAATGTTATATTTGTATCGCATGTTCCACTTCAAACTATGAATGTGTAATGTATTTTGAGGCTTATAAATGAAGTAACCAATGGTATTGAAATGGTGTTGTTCACGTGACCTTCTTGCTGTCTGATTAGTGAAATGTACCCTCTCTTTATTCATGGGTGATTCGGGTGGATGACATTGTGCAGGCTTTCTCGACCAGCGTATATCAGTTGAGCGTCGATCGCGCTTCCCGAGGTCGGGGCGTGACAGATCATCATAGGTTATCAACTTAAAGAGCATTGTGAAATCAATACTTAATATATATATGTGCAATAGGAGTTTTAAACACATTGAGTTTTCTTTCCAAAATAGAGCACAATAAATTTGCAATTGAAGCATGAGCTTAAGTCATAGCAGTTGATACATCAATCATACTTGAATATAATCTCGAAGGAGAGTATAATGTGATAGGAGAACTTGGAACACATTTTAGTATATAACGTTTGATACATTACTCATTTGGGATAAATCAACTTATTAGGGACAACTCGGAACATTTGAAATAGGAGCTTGAGCAAACCACGCTAGAAGCTTTACAAGAATTTTATGGGATTCAATTCTACAAGAGGAGTTTTGCCAATATTCCTCGATTGAGCATTCGTTAGATTTACTACAATGCTCCACTACCTTTGGCAACTTTAATCTATAGAAACATGATCAAATGGGACCATTATTAGGAAGGTTCTCCTAGTATTCAGCTCACCTTGTCATTTCATCAAACATTAAGTGTGCAAATCTGACTACAAGGTTTCTATCGTGGAATTCCTTCATCCCACAACCAATCCCCACACCAATAGTTCACCCATATTAGTTCAACAACTTCCCCACCACCTTTATCGGTACATGTATGCACAAAGACAACCTCCCACTCTCAAGAATCATACTCTCCATTGCCCATCTTTTGCCCAAATTCTGAAATTGAAAGCTAGGGAGTAGAATTTTACCTCTTAGAAGAAGACTTTGCAAGCTTTCCTTGTTGCATTTCCAAGGCTTGATCAAGGAATTGAAGTGTGGGGATGTTAGTGACCTTTATTTTCTCTCTAGATCCCTTCCCTTCTCTCCAAAATATCAGATTTTTATTCCAAGATGACCCCTTTATGTCTTTTTAGTAGAATAGGGTCGGGTAAAATTTCCTAAAGTTTCAACCTCCGAGCCGGGTCTGCGATCATAGACTGGACCTCAAAATTGGTATGCGTTCCGTGAAGTGGACGGTAAAATGGTCCCCCAAAATAGGGCTGGCCTGTTCACATCTGCAGCCGATCTGCGGTCTGCAGAGCAGTTATGCGACCGCGAAATGGACTGCGAAACGTCCCTCAAAGAAATCCTCATGCCGGTTCTATGATGGAAGTGCGGCATGCGAAACAATTATGCGGCTGCATAATTGACCGCAAAATGACCTTCAAACTTAAGCTTCTCCTGTTCAACTCCGTGGCGATGCTGCAGCTCGCAAAACTTATCTACGGTCGCATAAAGGACTACAGAAATGCCATGTTCTGCAAATTTATTCCACCAACTCCACAATGCGTTGCACCACCCAAAAGGTCTGTACTGCAACCTCCCAAGCACATGAGACTACCTCGACACCATATGACCTCAGATCCTTGGCGAAATTTCACGTGGTCTTACAGGAAAGTACACAAATTGCAATAACGAACAAGGCGAAGCATATGGACAACGATAATAGAAAAGGTGGGAGGCAGAAGTAATGATAGCAAGTAAGGTATGAGAACATAAATTTCACTAACTAACATGGTAGAAGGTTTAGATAAAATTGCAAAAAATGAGAAAAGGCATAGATGCAATTATAACAAACAAGAAGGAAAGCATGATCTTATCAAGGTAGAAGGCAAAGACGGGACAACAACAAAGAGTCACATAGAAAGGATAGGTGCAGCAATGACAACTAAGAATTGTTATGACCCGACCGGTCATTTTAAGCATTTGCATTCCGTTCGATGGTTCAAGGGAATGAGTATCTTTGTATGTTGTATTATACTTATTTGAATCATCAGTTTTGGTTTTCGGGTGATTCGGGGTTGATTTGGAAGAATGATTCGCAACTAGGAAGCTTTAAGTGGGAAGAGTTGACCAAGTTTGACTTTTGTGTATTTGATCTCGGAACGGAGTTTGATGATACCATTAGGTACGGATGGTGATTTTCGAACTGGGCATATGTCCGGATTTGTATTTTGAGGCTTCTAGAAGATTTTGGCTATAATTGGCGAAATTGGCAATTTGAAGTTTTGGAACGTTCATAAGTTTGAATGGGAGTTGATTTTGATTATATCGGGTTTGGATTGTTGTTGTGGAATATTAAATAGGCTTTTTATGTCATTTAAAACTTGTGTGCAAAATTTTAGGTCATTCCGAGTTGATTTGATATAGTTCAGCACGTGTTTTGGAAGTTGAAAGTTCAAAAGTTCATTAAGTTTGATTAGAAGTGCGATTCATGGTTTTGATATTATTATGTGTAATTTTAGGAGTCGAGTAGGTCTGTTTTATGTTTTGGGGCATTTTGGTATGTTCGGACGAGGTCCCTAGGGGCTCGCGTGAGTTTCGGATGAGTTTCAGACCATTTTGGCCATGTTAGTTCTACTGCTTTCCGCTGATTTCGGTGCTTCATCTATTCTTTGTGATCGCGAGGATGGACCCGCAACCATGTAGTGTTAGGGGTAGTCTTCATCGTGTTCGCGTCCCGGTCTTCGTGCTCGTGTAATGTTGAGCCGGGCAGGGCAGGTCATGATGTATTCCTCTTCACTTTTGCGCTGGTTTTTTTGCGTTCGCGATGGTCTGGGAGCTGTGTTATTCGCATTTGCGGGGCTTTAGCCCTGAATGCATAGCGTTATTTCGTGGCAGTGTATTTTGTGCATTGAGATCGCGAGGGTACAACCGCGATCGCATAGGGTACAACTGGTGTAAGGCCCCATAAAATTTCACCCTTAACCCGGGGTTTCGTGGTGCCGAGGTAGGCTAATGTGTACGTCATGGAATTGAAGAAAATGTTTTGCAGAACATGGCGTTTATGCGGTCCACTATGTGACCACAGAACCTCTTCGGGGACTGCAGATCGGTCGCAGAATGCAACAGAACACAAGCCAAATTTGAAGGACATTTTGCGGTCAGCTATGCGACCGCATAATTAGTTCACGGGCCGCACAATTCGCTGCAGACCTGAAAAGGCCTGCCTAGGTTTGGGACCATTTTTGCGGACCGCATATTCATTTTGCGGTCCGGTCTACGATCGTAGACCCGATTCGTAGGCTTAAGTGTTGGAAAATTTTACCCAATCCCAGTTTTTTGATAAAACGACTTTGGGGGTCACTTGGGCATGTTTACACGGCTAATTTAGAGAGAGAGGAGTATCTTAGAGAGAGAGAAGGAAACCCCAACCCTTTGCTTATCAATTCTTGCCCAATCTTGAAGATTCAAGGGATAACTCACTAGGCCATAAACTATTCGGGTAAGACCTTGTACTAAAAACCTTCATGCAATTGCTATGAGTTAAAGTAAGTTGTAGAGTTGGAAATAGGCCATGCATGTTCCAATAGGGGGATAGAATTAGGGTTGTTGAACTAATGTGGGTAAACTCTTGGTGTTTAATTGGTTTTGGGGTGAAGGAAATTTTATAGAAGAACCTTAAAATCATATTACACACCTAGTACTTTATAGAAAGCTTAAATGACCTGAACCCATGAATCTCTTCCTAATTATGGTTCAACTTTGTCGTGTCTCCAATAGATTGATGTCGCTAGGATTTCCGGAATGTAGTATTAAATTAAGGAAAGCTTAAACAAGGTATGTTGGCTAAACTTCTCTTCTAGAATCGAATCCCATGATGTTCCCGTAAGTCTCAAGTGTGATTGGCCTATGATTCTTATTCCTCACATCCCGAGCTATTCCTAATAAATCCGATTATTCCAAATAAGCATTGTGTCGGAACTTATATGCTCAAAATGTATTTTAATTGCTCATATTACATTATGCTCTCCTTCGGGGATGTGTTCAAGTATGGTTTGTGTATTAAAATGTTATGACTTTAATTCATCTTTTAAGTGAAAGTTATTATGCCAAATTGTGGAAGAAAACTCAATGTGCTTAAGACTCATGATTACCCATATACATATTTAAGGCCTTGGTTCCAAATTCTCTTGTTGTCAATAATATATGATGAAGCTTGAAAGTGAAGGAAGTGAATATGCGATATAACATGCGACTATCGTGCCAAGAATGATAAATGCACTTGTGACCAATAGTGCGAATGAAATGAAAAGAAGTGTGAAAATTATGTAATGTGTTGTAACTCTTTCTCTTTAATAAATGTTTTGGGAGTACCGTTTAGTCATCGAGAAAGGGTAGGTTGAAATAACCTAACTCCAAAACTACATGTGCCGGTATAGGAGTGATTGAGGGGTAAATCTCTGTATTGATGTGTTGAGATTATTCCTATTAATTGGGATGAGATGATTACTAGCGGAATGTGTTGTGATATCAACCCACACGGCAGTGTGGTGAGACGGCTTAGCCGATCGGGCCATGAGCAGACTCCGTGATGATAACACGGTGGTATACCGGTACTAAATATCTCCCAAACTAGAAATATTGGAAATTACTTGAAATGTATCTTTCTCTTAACTTGACACTTTAATATTGTTTGAGGCTCTCAATGATTCCATGTTTCTTTCTCATTTGAGTGTTACTCCTTCTATTGAGATGGTGTTTAGGTCTTACATACTAGTACTATTCCATATTCACTAACGTCCTTTTTGCAGGGGACACTGCATCTTTAATGAATGTAGGTGGTTCCACAGCATGCGACATTGACCAATGATAGCAGTACACCCTCTCCTCAGCTGACTTGGCGAGCTCCACTTCATTTCGAGGTCTTGTATCTTTTGTCCTCTATGCATAGTGTTTTGAAGTATAGTTGGAGCCTTGTTGCTGGCACTATCATACTACTCTTTTGTGTCCATTAGAGGCTCCGTAGACATAGTGTGGGTTGTATCTTGGTTTTGGGAAACTCAAACTAAAGATGTTGTATTTTGTATCACATGTTTCCACTTCTAAACTATTAATGTGTAATGTAATATTTTGGGGAAATCTTGAATGAAGTTCTAACGGTAATGAAATTTGTATTATTCATATAACCTCCTCATTGTCTAATTAATTGAATACATCTTCACTCTATTCATGGGTAAGGTCGGGTAGGAAGCATCTAGCAGGCTTGCTTGACTGGGTTATCTCGGTTGAGCGTTGGTCGCGCTCCCCGAGGTTGGGGCATGGCAAGCTTTGTATCAGAGCCTAAGATTTAAAAGTATCCTAGGATGTCTCGGAGCTGTGTTTAGTAGAGTCCTTCTTATCGGTGTATTGTCGACCACATCTATAATTAGGAGGCTACTTGGGAAGTTAGGAATGTGGCCCTTCTTTGATGTTCTAGATCGTGCAATAGTGCTAATTGTAAGACTGTTCCTCCTTAAGAGGAGCCAAAGCCGCCTTAGGAGTGGCAGCATTGTTCTAAGTTTCAGCATATGGTGCGCAAGAACTGGCCAAGTAGCCAAAGCCACCCTAGGAGTGGCAGTTGATTCCATATCGGATGATAAGGGTGAGCACCCAAGGGGTGAGGGTATCCCCCGACTACTACATTGCCTGATTCTACTACTCCTGCTCAGACTGCGCCACTCCTTTCTTCCACGGAGGGTGCAGCTATTCCACCACCAGCAGATACTCTGGTTCTACCACCAGTCCCAACTTTTGATCCTAATGTTTTCGATGGGGACCTTAGGGGAGCTATACAGATGTTGTCTCAGATAATGGTCTCTCAGGCCCAGAGATCGAATGTTGCACCTACTTCTTCCAGCCAGCCAGGGGATTCTACTAGCTCCAAGGTGAATAGATTTCTGCAGTTGGATCCTCCTGTGTTCTCGGGTACTAATCCTGAGGAGGGCCCCCATGAATTTATTAATGAGATGCACAAAACTCTCTAAGTTATGCGTGCTACTGAGATGGAGGGAGTGGAGTTGGCCTCCTACCTCCTGAAAGAGGTGGCATATTCTTGGTTTGTGATGTTGGAGGAGTCCCGTGAGGAGGGGATCCCTCCGGCGAGGTAGAGTGAGTTTGCCGATTCCTTCATTGATCATTTCTTTCCTGTCGAGACTACGGCAACCCATGCCGCTGAGTTTGGGAGCCTGAAACAAGGTAGCATGAGTGTGTGAGAGTACCATATGATATTCACGTGCCTGTCCAAGTATGCCATTTACATATTACTCACTATGGAGGCTAGAGTACGCCGATTTGTGTAGGGCCTCAGCCCCTATTGAGGTCGTTGCTCATGCCACGGAGACCCATAAATTAAAGAATAGAATGGAGCAAGAGGGTAGCAATAAGGCCCGGTCTGTGGGCAACTTTGGTGGTTCTTCCGGTGGTGGTAGTGGTGGCAGGTCAACATTCAGTTAAGGGGAGGGTTACCAGGGCCATCCCAGTCCTTTGCTCAGTCTTCGGTGAATGCACAGCCAGGAAGGCCCAGTCAGCAGCAGTGGAGTCATTTCAGGCCTAGTTAGGGCAATAGGGTATCCTACTAGCAGGTTCAGCCTAGAGGGAGATTCCAACAGCAGTGGAGACCCCTATGTCCTAAGTGTGGGAAGATGCATTTTGGGGCCTGCTTCATGGACCAACCCATATGCTGCGGGTGCGGTATTAGGGGTCACATTCAGAAGGATTTCCGTTCATCCCGCCAAAGTGTGGGCAGGAGTACGGCACAACCAGCCAGTTTTGCAACCACTTCATCCGCATCACCTCCTCCAGCTCGAGACTCACCAGCACCCACAGGGCATGGTGCAGCCATGGGTGGTGCATAGAGTTCGGGAGGACCCAGTCGGTTCTATGCTATGAGGGGTCGTTAGAGTTCAGAGACTTCTCCAAATGTTGTCACAGGTATATTGATTGTCCAATCTCATGCTGATTATGCTCTCATAGATCCTGGCTCCACTTTTTCATATGTCACTCCTTATGTTGCTATGGAATTTGGGATAGAACCAAAATAGCTTCACGAAAGATTCTATGTATCTACTCTGGTTGGTGAGTCTATTGTGGACGCACGGGTTTATAGGGATTGTGTTGTCACGGTGCGTGGCTGGGGCCCCATGGCCAATCTCATTCAATTAGGAATGATTGATTTTGATGTAATAAGGGGGGTGGACTTGCTTTATTCATGTTTTGCCAATCTTGATTGTCGAACCAGGACCGTTAGGTTTGAATTTTAAAATAACTAGCTATTGAGTGGATGGGGGATGATGTAGTGTCGAAGTGTAGGTTTATTTCTTACCTTACGGCCACGAAGATGATCAACAAGGGGTATATTTACCATTTGGTCCAGGTTATGGACACCGATGCTGAAGCAACGACACTTGAGTCCGTACCAGTTGTGAATGAATTTTCGGAGGTCTTTCCTGATGAGCTCCCTTGCATTCCACCAGACAGGGAGATTTATTTTGGGATCGATGTAATGCCAGGCATGCAGCCTATATCTATTCCACCCTGCAGAATGGCACTAGCAGAATTGAAGGAACTAAAGGAACAATTGAAGAATTTGTTAAAGAAGGGTTTTATCTAGCTGAGTGTGTCGCCTTGGGGCGCATCGGTTCTCTTTGTAAGGAAGAAAGATGGGTCGCTAAGGATGTGTATTGACTATCGACTACTCAACAAGGTCACAATCAAGAATAAGTACCCAATGCTAAGGATAGATGACTTGTTTGACCAATTGCAGGGTGCTAAGTATTTCTCCTAAATTGATTTAAGGTCGGGGTATCACCAACTGAAGATCAGGGAGCAGGATATTCTGAAAATAGCTTTCAGGACCTGGTACGGGCATTTTGAATTTCTGGTGATGTCTTTTGGGCTAACAAATGCCCCGGCAGCTTTCATGGATCTTATGAATCGAGTCTTCAAGCCTTTTCTCGACTACTTTGTGATAGTGTTCATTGAAGACATTCTTATATATTCATGAAGTCGGGAGGACCATGCCGATCATCTCGGGATAGTTTTGCAAACTCTGTATCAGCACAAGTTGTATGCAAAGTTTTTGAAGTGTGAATTTTGGTTAGAATCTGTCCCATTCTTGGGTCATGTCATCGCCAGAGAAGGAATTAAGGTTGATCCTCAGAAAATTGCGGTTGTGAAAAATTGTCCTAGACCTATAACTCCAACAGAGATTTAGAGTTTCTTGGGCTTAGCCGGGTATTACCCAAAATTTGTGGAGGGGTTCTCTACTCTTTCCTCTCCATTGACTAAACTAATGCAAAAGGAGGTTAAATTCCAGTGGTCAGACACTTGTGAAAAGAGCTTCCAAGAGTTGAAGACAAGATTGACTATGGCTCCAGTGTTGACCTTACCGGAGGGTACATATGGGTGTGTGGTATATTGTGATGCTTCGAGAATCAGACTTGGGTGTGTATTGGTGCAACATGGCAAGGTGATCGCTTATGCTTCTAGGCAACTCAAGAATCATGAGAAAAACTATCCAACATATTACTTAGAGCTCGCGGTGGTGGTTTTGCATTAACAATTTGGCTCTACTATTGTATGGGTCCATGTAGATATATTCATGAACCACAAGAGCCTTCAATATATTTTCAAGCAGAAAGAACTGAATTTGAGGCATCAAAGATGGCTTGAGTTACTCAAGGACTACGACATCGATATCCTATATCATCCGGGAAGGGCTAATATTGTGGAAGACGCACATCAAAGGTCGTTGGCCAAGGAAGTTCACTGGTTAGCTAGTTTGGGAGTCTGTCTTGCAGACTCTAGTGAAGGAGGGGTGGTTATGCAAAATAGGGCTGAATCATCACTTGTTGTGGAAGTCAAGGACAAGCAATACGATGATCCATTGTCGGTACAATTGAAGGAGGGGATTCATAAGCATAAGACCATGGCTTTTTCTCTTGGCATAGATGACAGTACACTAAGGTACCAAGGGCGATTATGTGTTCCAAACGTAGATGGTCTCCGGGAAAGAATCATGACTGAGGCTCACCATTCTAGGTATTCCGTGTACCCAGGCTCTACAAAGATGTACCATGATCTTAAGGAAATCTACTGGTGGAATGATATGAAGAGGAATGTAGCGGTCTTTGTGGCAAGATGTCCAAATTTTCAACAAGTAAAGGCCGAACATCAAAGGCCCGGTGGGTTGGCACAGAACATAGAAATTCCGATGTGGAAATGGGAGATGATCAATATGGACTTTGTGCTGGGACTACCTTTCATGCCTCGCAAGTTTGACTCAATTTGTGTGATTGTGGACAGACTCACGAAATCAGCACACTTCTTACCTATTAAGGCTATCGACACAGCGGAACAGTATGTTCAGTTGTATATCAAGGAAATAGCCAGGTTGCATGGCACTCCAGTTTTCATCATCTCTGATCGGGGGGCATAGTTCACAGCCAGCTTTTAAAAGACATTTCAGCAAGGTTTGGGGACTCAGGTGAATCATAGTACGACCTTCCATCCACAGATCGACGGGCAGGTAGAGCAGACTATTCCGACGCTCGAGGATATTTTGTGCGCTTGTGTTCTTGACTTCAAGGGTAGCTGGGATGACCATTTTCCGCTCATAGAATTTGCTTACGACAATAGTTATCATGCTAGCATCCAGATGGTGCCGTTCAAGGCTTTATATTGTAGGAGATATAGATCTCCCATTTGGTGGTTCAAAGTTGGGGAAGCAGAGTTGATCGGCCAAGACCTCGTACACAGGCTATGAAGAATGTGGTAAAATCATTAAGGAAAGGTTTAAAATTGCCCAGAGTCGCTAGAAGTCATATTCGGATGTGCGTTGCAATGATTTGGAGTTCAAAGAGGGTGATTGAGTATTCTTGAAGGTTTCCCACATTAAGGGTGTAATGTAATTTGGGAAGAAAGGGAAATTGAGTCCGAGGTATGTCGGACCGCATAGAATCATTCAGAGGATTGTGCTGGTGGCTTATAGGCTTGAGCTACCACCAAAGATGTCGTTGGTGCAACCGGTATTTTATGTATCTATGTTGAAGAAGGTAGTTGGAGACCCAGCACTCGTTGTCCCGGTTGAGGCTACTGAAGTTAACGAAGAATTGACTTATGAGGAGATTCTGATTGCCATTCTTGACAGGCAAGTCTGAAAGCTGAGGAATAAAGAGATTGCCTCCTTGAAAGTGCTATGGCGAAACCAACAGGTTGAAGAGGGAACCTAGGAGGCAGAGGAAGAGATGAAGAAGAAATTTCCTCATTTGTTTGAGTAACCATGTAGTTGTGTTTTATGAAAATGTTAAGAGCTTACTTTCTATGTCATATGTTGCAGTTGTACAGTATATATTAAGGATGCTCCTTTCTAGTAATATAATGCTTATGAGGTCATGGTTGGTGATGTTTTCATGCTATGTTACGATGTTGGATTATATACATGTTGTTAGGATAGGTTTCTGGGATTCACTTACAGGTGGATAGGCCCAATTACAGGAGAGACTCTGGCAAAAGTTTTGAAAATTCAGGGAGTTAGTCAAAATTTGGGACTACTGGTGTGTGACGTAAGAGTTGAGTCACATTGGATGCGGATGATGGATTGTGAACCTCATTCGAGGATGAATGATCCTAAGTGGAGAAGGATGTAAGGCCCCATACAATTTCACCCAGAACCCGAGGTTTTGTGATGCCGAACATGGCGTTTCTCCAGTCTACTATGCGACCGCAGAACCTCTTCGCGGATCGCAGATCGATCGCAGAATGCAACATAGCCTAAGCTAAATTTTGAAGGGCATTTTGCTGTCAGCTATGCGACCGCATAATCATTTCGTATGCCACACAATTCGTCACAGATTAAACATGAAGATTTTCGGAGGAAGATTTCGCGGTGTGTTATGCGACTGCATAACCGTTCTGTGAGCCGCATAACAGCCACAGACCTGACCAGGCTTGCCTAGTTTTCGGACTTTTTTTGCGGTCCGGTCTGCGATCGCAGACCCTATTTCATAGGCTTAAGTTTGGTAAAATGTTACCCGATCAAATTGTTTATAAAACGACTTTAGGGGTCATCTAGGCTAGTTTAAACAACTATTTTAGAGAGAGGGGAGTATCTTATAAGAGAGAAGGATGCCCCAACACCTTCGCTCATCAATTCTTGCCCCAATCTTGAAGATTCAAGGGAATCACTCACTAGGCCATCAACTATCCGGGTAAGACCTTGTTCTAACAATCTACATGGAATTGCTATTAGTTAAAGTAAGTTATAGAGTTAGAGATAGGCCATGCATGTGCCAATTGGGGATAGTATGTGGGGTTGTTGAACTAATGTGGGTAAACTCTTGGTGTTGAATTTGTTGTGGGGTGAAGAAAGTCTTGGTGAAGAACCTTGAAATCATATTGCACACCTAGTGCTTGATAGATGCTTAAATGAGTTGAACCCATGAATCTCTTCCTAATTATGGTTCAACTTTGTCATGTATCTAATAGATTGAAGTTGCTAGGATTTCTAGAACATAGTAGTAAATTAAAGAAAGCTCAAGCGAGGTATGTTGGCTAAAATTCTCTTTTAGAATCGAATCCCATGATGTTCTCGTAAGTCTTAAGTGTGATTGGCCTATGATTCTTATTCCTCACATCCCGAGTTATTCCTAATAAATCTGCTGATTCTAAATAAACATTGTGTCGGAAATTATATGCTCAAAATGCGTTCCAATTGCTCCTATTACATTATGCCCTCCTTCGGGGATGTGCTCGAGTATGGTTTGTTTATTAAAATGTTATGACTTTAATTCGTGTTTCAAATGAAAGTTATTTTGCCAAATTGTGGAAGAAAACGCAATGTGCTTAAGACTCATGATTGCTCATGTACTTATTTAAGGTCTTGGTTCCAAATGCTCTTATTGTTAATAATCTATGATGATGCTTGAAATGAAGGAAGTGAATATGAGATATAACATGCGACCATCGTGCCAAGAATGGAAACTACACTTATGGAGAATAGTGCCAATGAAATGAAAAGAAGTGTGAAAATTATGTAATGTGTTGTAACGCTTTCTCTTAAATAAATGTTTTGCGAGTATCGTATAGTCACCGAGGAAGGGTAGGTTGAAATAACCTAACCCCGAAACTACACGTGCCGGTGTAGGAGTGATTGAGGGGTAAATCCTCGTATTGATGTGTTGAAATTATTCCCCTTAATTGGGATGAGATGATTGCTAGCAGAATGTGATGTGATGTCGACCCACATGACATTGTGGTGAGACGGCTTAGCCGATCTGGCTGATATCGGATGCCATGCCGCACACATGGTGGTGTTATGATGGGATGTCTTGGGTGAGACGGCTTAGCCGATAGCCGTGATCGGAATCCATGATGATAACACGGTGGTATATTTATACTAAAGATCTCCCAACCTAGAAATATTGGAAATTACTTGAAATTTATCTTTCTCTTAACTTGACACTTTAATATTATTTGAGGTTATCATTGATTCCATGTTGCTTTCTCATTTTACTATTACTCGTTCTATTGAGGTGGTGTTTAGTCTTGCATACTAATACCATTCCATATGTACTAATGTCCCTTTTACCGGTGGCGCTGCCTCTTTAATGGATGAAGGTGGTTCCACAACAGGCGGCATTGACCAGTGATAGCAGTACACTCTCTCCTCAGCTGACTTGGTGAGCCCCACTTCATTTCGGGATATTGTATCTTTTGTCCTCTATGTATAGTGTTTTTGGGTATAGCCGGAGCCTTGTTGCCGACTCCATCATACTACTCTTTTGTGCCCATTAGAGGCTCCGTAGACATAGTGTGGGTTGTATCTTGGTTTTGGGAAAGTCAAACTAAATATGTTGTATTTGTATCACATGTTTCCACTTCTAAACTATGAATGTGTAATGCAATATTTTGGGGAAATCTTGAATGAAGTTCTAACGGTAATGAAATTTGTATTGTTCATGTAACCTCCCCATTGTCTAATTAATGGAATACATCTTCACCTTATTCTTGGGTAAGGTCGGGTAGGAAGCATCTAGCAGGCTTCCTTGACCGGGTTATCTCAGTTGAGCGCCGGTCGCACTCCCCGATGTTAGGGCATGGCAAGCTTGGTATCAGAACATATAGGTACTCTATTTCGGACCTTGAGCTCATTTTATCACATTTTGAGTTATAGATCTCGAATTTGGGCGATTTTGGAGAGGATTTTAACCACATGGATTGGGGGTAAGTATTTCCTACTCAGATTTGATTATACTACATGATTCTATCTTCAATTATGGCATTTTATTTATGAATTTAAAAGAGGAATTGGGATCTTTTTCTAAACTTTCCTAAAGTGAATAATTGGGTTTTGAACATCGATTCGGAGTCGGATTTCAGTGAAATTAGTATGATTGGACTCATATTAGAATGGGTTGTCGGAATTTGTTAGTTTTATCATTTTCTGAGGTGCAGGCCCGGGTTCACATTTTGGTTGACTTTGAGTATTTGATTAAAGATTTGACCTTTATCACTTGAGTTTGTTTTCTATGGCATTATTTGATGTTTGTGAGTTGCTTTGCTAGTTTAAAGTCGTTCAGAGGTTGATTCATGCATGATAGAGTTTCTAGAGTATTGTTTGGCTTGTTCGATATTTACTTTGGCTTGTTCGAGGCAAGTAACATTTCTAAATATGGATTTGAGGGTAATTAACCCTAGGAACTATGTTATATGAAATGTATTGGGGTGACGCACATGCTAGGGGATGGGCGTGCGTGCGTGCACCGGGGTATTCATCATTCGAGTGGATTTTAGACTATTACCAGACTTGTTTTACTATCATCTTTTATTATATATACGTGTTTCTTTACTCGCCTGATTATTCTAGCTATGATTTATGTTATAAATCATGTCTGGCTATGTGCTTACTTGGTTGAGACATAATGGAGCAATTCTTGATGATTTGAGTTGTATGCTTTAACTGAAATTATATACTCAGTCATGCTTCCTCATTTGCATATTATCTCTCACTCTCTATGTATTACGTGTTTAATTCATGATATATTATCATTTTCCATATGTGATACTGTTTGGGCTAAGTTCTATGAGATTGTAAGCATTGAGACTTTAGAGGTTATTGATTGATGTGGGCCATAGAGTCGTGTTGTGAGTTATGTGGGATCGGGTTGCACAGCACAATGAATTGTTATTAGATCGGGTTTCACACCACAACGAATTGTTATTTTGATCAGGTTGCACGTCGCAGTAAGCCATATTGGCTTTATTGTTATTTAGATCAGGTTGCATGCCACAACAAGCCATATTGGCTTATGATTACAGCTTGACCAGGATCTGCCCCTTCAGAGTTTGACATGCTATCAGTGGGCACAAGCACAATGATATATACACGTGCTTTTGTGAGGGGCTTTTGAGCTAGGCACTCGTACAATGCTGAGTGATTGTGTATGTGATAGAGTGGGGCATTTAAGACAAACACCTTGAGTGTACCTATGAAATTAGTTACTTGACATGTACATTTGACATGTAGTCATAGAGATGTATTTTTCTCATACTAGATGGTAATATGTCATTTGATGATTTAACATATAGGCATAAAGATTTATTTTCCACATGCTAGACGGTATATGATAATTGACGACTTGACATGTAGGCATAGAGATGTACTTTCCGCATGCTAATTGGTAAACAGAAATTCTTATCTATTTTTGTGAATTGGAAACATACAGTTCTTTTGATAAACTCATGTTTAGTTGATTTCGGTGGTAAGACATGGACTTTGACTGTCATACTTGAAAAGCATGTCTATTTTCTCGTAACTGTGATCCAACTGAGAATAATATTTTTTGAGTTGTTTACTATTTCTGGCATTATCATATCTCATGTTATTATCGATTATTGATGTTGGACTCTGACTATCTTCCGAGCTCATCACTGATTTCAACATGAGGTTAGGTTTGTTACTTATTGAGTACATGGGGTTGGTTGTACTCATACTACACTTTTACACCTTGTGTTCAGATCTTAGAGTTGATGCTGCTGCGTATGGAAAGAGTGGCTCGTGACTTGTACTACCTATCCTTGGGATTATGTATAGAAGTTTAGTTTTATTACACATTGACTCTTATTATTCTCAATTGGGTTGTGTTGAATGTTAATTGGCTTACCAAGCGGGTCGGTTTAGGTGTCATCACGACTAGTGGATGTTGGGTCGTAATAAGTTGGTACCAGAGCTCTAGGTTCATAGGTTCTACAAGTCATGAGAAAGTTCCTAGTAGAGTCTTGTGGTCGGTATGATGACGTCCATACCTTTCTTTATCGCCGGCATTAATTCAGCTTGAAGCATATCTCTTTGAATTCCTTCCACTCACTCGTATGTTATGTTGAGAGCTCGATATCAGCTGTGCATCGACAGCTTGTGATTCCACGGATGAGGTGTGAGACTTATTTCCTGTGTTTTGGTGATGGGTTAGTCTGGAGGACTTGAGGCCAAGTTGGGACCGCAGCTTGGGCTCGGTGGTTTCTGTTGTGTGAGTATGTGCATTTGGACTTATATGTCCAGTAGTGTCCCTAGGAGTGGGACTGATGACTCGGTGAGTGGTTGGATAGTTATACGATGAGTATTATGTGTCTGCGGAATATTCTTAGATGGTTTGGATATGATGAGAGGAATTTTGTTTGGGATGCAAAATATGGATGCTTGACTTCTGTCTTTATGGGTTGTACAATCTTGAGTTATAAGTGTTTTAGGGACCTTTCATTTGTTCATTTGTGGAATGGAGTGTATTTTTATGTCTGATTGACGAATTCAGACTTGGGACGATCGATTGATTGGATTGTAGTTGTGGCCATGATAGGGCACAGAGAGATGCCAGTTCGTGTCTAAGCAGGTGGATTATCACCTTTGGGGTAGTCTTTGAATGTGTGATGCTTAGGATGTTTTGTGGGGAGTTTTCTTTCTATCAGTGGGTTATATGTGTTGCACTTTAAGTTTGGACCGTTTGAGAAAGTTGGATTGACTGTCACGAGGATGGGTATGTGTTTAGCAGGTGATTTGAAGTATCTTATGATAAGGGAAACATAAGTTCATGAAGGATTTAGTTAAATTACAGCACGAGATCATGGCAATTATGTAGTAAGGGTGTTGTGGGATATCGAATGTTGTGTTCTATGGCATTAAGCCAAGTGGGGGAGCCTGCTATCGATGATCTGACTACATGGTTATGTGTTATATTAGTTTTGGTCTAAGGCATATTAGTGGAACAATTGTGACTTGAAGCGGTTGGTTTTGAGGATGACTTGAGCAAGGGAATTGTTGGATGCATGATGTGCTATACTTTATGGACATATTAGAAATCTAGGAATGGTTTAGGTTTGTTATTCTGGATGGATATAATGTGCTAAGAAAAAGGAGTCACTCAGTATGGTCGGTTACTTCTTTGAGTGTTGGTGTGCTAATAGGGCACCAGTTGTTCGGCTCGTTTGGGAGGTACATTGGAGAGTAGAACAGAGTAGACGACTCTCGAGAAGGTGCTAATGAGTTGATGATTCACATGTGGTAATTGAGGACTTCCCCGAATTTGTGTATTGCTAAGATCTGATATTTGCATTTGGTTAGTGCCGCGACTCGAGGTATTTCTGTATCATTAGTGATACTATAGTTCAGTATCAGAGAGGTTAAAGAAACAACTTCAGATTCATAAAAGGTCTCTTCAGAGTGGGTATCTCGGTTGTGGTACTTTTGGGGTGCTTAATAGGGAATACAGTGGCTTATGGGCTTTAAGACGACGTGGTTTCATACTAGGATATCTTATGGTGAGCTTTGGGTAAGGATCGCGGTGTACTGGAAAGGAAAAGTGTTAACTTTAAGGATGTTCAGAAGGAACTCAAAGAAATAGGACAACTTGGTGGTAGATCGGATCAGCATAGTAATCGATATGATCGATTCTTTTGGTTCGTATGATATTGTAAGGCTTTACTGGTGTTTTTTGGCAATACTCTGGGGTTTGGCAACTTGCGTGACTTGGTTGATTTCGAGGGATTGAGTTATGATGGATTATCCTTGTGCTAGTGGGTTTCAAAGTGTTCTCGATAATTTCTACCACGACTTCAGACATATGTCTTCTAGCAGTAAGAGGGTTATGTTGTGTGTTGTGAATTTTTCTTGGATGGGATCAAGTGGAAGGTTTCTAGCTGATGGGGTATGTATCCTGCTTTTGATTCAAAGTTGATAATTGGATTCTCGTGTTTTCTTATGATGGCATGATAGTTGAGGTGCGACGTGTGGGACTGAGATTTACATATACAAGTTTGTGGTTCATTTTTTAAGGGAAGGTCATGAGTTCTAGACTCCATGGATGGTTTCAGATGTTTAGCAAAATGCTGGAACTATTTTGATATCACCAAAGAAGGGTGTGCATTTCAGTAGGGGCATTGTGTTGGACTTGATGATGCTTCACTGGTATTACGGTAATCACCTAGTGCTCGACTAGTGATTTTTAGGTTTTACTATGTAGCATGAAACGATTATGAAAGTATTTTTTATGAGGTGACTGTGTATGAGAGATGTGTCGCTCATTTGGGTTGTAGAGTTAGGATCGGATATGGAGATTTGTATTCTTGTGCTTTGGAGACAGGGAGTCTCAGAGGTGAACTATTCCTTGGTTGTGGACTATGAAGATTTGGCCAGAGTTAGACAACTAATAGTATGTGTCATGGTTAGGTAACTATAGACTTTTGGAGGGTTATTTATCTATTTGTGGATGATCGGAGTTGATATGGGGGGCCATTGGTAGGTTGGTGAGGACGTGTATTCTAAACTTGGTCGAAATTGTCGACTCAGCAAGGCTATTTTTTAGGGGTGTGAAATTTGGTTAGAGTTGAGCTTATTCATGTTCTAATACGTTCTATGAGTTACTCTGCTATGCTACAATGGGTTGTGATCGGTTGGTTACTTGCACACAAGATGCGTTTCTATTTGGGACTTATGGCAAAATTCGAGCGAGATGGTTCTTAGGGTGTTGAATGGCTGATTACGCCTTGGTTGTGGTCTTTTTCATTGATGGTATGTTGTCCTATCCATATCTCGATGGTTATGGTCATGCACTTTGTGTGTTTGTTGTTGATTTACGGATGGTTGTTGATTCTGATCATCATGGCTCGAGGTATTTAATGTGGACCAGTGTTTGAATTTGTTCATGCACTATGGCAGAGTTATGTTGTGATATGATCCTTTGTGTTAGATTCGTGTGTCTTGGTTCTACTATGTGTGATTGGTTCATAGAATTGCGCTTGTTGTGGTATCTGTTGAGCTTGCGGGACGGTTCTCTCATTTGATTCTCTTTCCATCATTGGGCACATTCAAGTTGTTGCTTATTCGGTGCACAGATTGCATGGTATGTGGCTCTAGGTAGTATTGGTGCAGCATGTCAGTAGAGCAATTTGTATTGGATGAGGGGAGGTTATTGGATCTGAAATGAGTGCCATCAGATTTGATTAAGGTATGTTTGGATGAATAATGTTATTAGTTAGCTTAGAGTTTGGCTATGGTGTTTGGCCACCGAGAGAGCTCCACGACTTATTGATATGATGAGTGGTTATAAGCATTAGCGTGTTTCTTTCATCACTGGCAGTGTACGAAGGTTCAGAACGAGGTTATATATGATGTAAGGTTTGTTGCCGGCATCAGATTTGTTATTGAGCAGCTATTGTGGTCGGAAGTTATTGCTATGAGTATCTGAGTTATGTGGTATATCATGTGATTACATCTTGGGTAATGGTTATGGCTTGATATAGCTTGTTCAGACGTATACAGTGTATAGATATGAGAATCGGGTCATATAATGAATTTCCGATGTTGGATATTGTTTTTAAGGTTTATAGGCTAAGCTCAAAATAAGGATCTTCAGTTAGATTGTGTTTTCAGGCTTATATGGATTGGGGGTGGCGTGGAATCACCCATATGTATGTATATGGTGAGTTTATACAGTGATTTGATAGCTTTGGAACGACTCTTGGCACGTTCGAGAACCAACATCTGTTTAAGTGGTGGAGAATGTAACAACTCAACCGGTTGTTTTGAGCATTTGCATTCCAATCTATGGTTCGAGGGCATGCGTAGCTTCGTATGATGTATTTATGACTTGTGTGAATCGTCGGTTTTGGTTTTGGGGTGATTTGGAAGAATGACTCTCAAATAGGAAGCTTTAAGTTGGAAGAGTTGACCAAGTTTGAGTTTTGTGTATTTAACCTAGGATCGGAGTTTTGATGATTTCGTTAGGTCCGGATGGTGATTTTTGACTTGGGCGTATGCCCAGATTTGCATTTAGAAGCTTCTAGAAGGTTTTGATCATAATTGGCGAAAGTAGGCAATTTGAAGGTTCATATATTTGACCGGGAGTTTACTGTGATGATATCGGATTCGGATTATTCTTTCGGGAGTTGTAATAAGTTTTTTATTTCATTTGGAACTTGTGTGCATAATTGTAGGTTATTCTGAGTTGATTTGATATGGTTCAACACGCATTTTGAAAGTTGAAAGTTCAAAACTTCATTAAGTTTTATTTGAGGTGCGATTCATGATTTTGATGTTGTTATGTGTAATTTGAGGTCTCAAGTAGGTTCGTGTCATTTTTTGGTACTTGTTGGTATGTTCGGACGGGGTCCTAAGGGGCTCGGTTGAGTTTTAGACCATTTTGGGCCATGTTAGTTCTGCTAGTTTATGCTGACTTCTGGTGCTTCATTTGTTCTTCGCGATCGCGAGGATGAAGCCGCGATCGCATAGTGTTAGGGGTGGCCTTCTTTGCGTTCGCGTCCCAATCTTCGCATTCACGTAATGTTGGGTTGGGCTGGGCATGTCATGATGGATTCCTCTTCTCATTCGTGCTGGCTTTTCTGCATTCGCGATGGTCTGGCAGCTGTGTTCTTCGCATTTGCGAGGCTTTTTCCGCGAACGCCTAGCGTTATTTCTTGGCAGTGTATTTTGTGCATCGCATTCGGGAGGATACAACTGTGATCGCATAGGGTACCACTGGGCAGAGCATATAAGTACTCTATTTCGGACCTTGAGCTCAATTCATCACATTTTGAGTTATAAAACTCGAATTTGGGCAATTTTTGAGACGATTTTCACCTCATGGATTGGGGTAAGTATTTTCTACTCGGATTTGATTCTATTACATGATTCTATCTTCGATAATGGTTATGGCTTGATATAGCTTGTTCAGACGTATACAGTGTATAGATATGAGAATCGGGTCATATAATGAATTTCCGATGTTGGATATTGTTTTTAAGGTTTATAGGCTAAGCTCAAAATAAGGATCTTCAGTTAGATTGTGTTTTCAGGCTTATATGGATTGGGGGTGGCGTGGAATCACCCATGTGTATGTATATGGTGAGTTTATACAGTGATTTGATAGCTTTGGAACGACTCTTGGCACGTTCGAGAACCAACATCTGTTTAAGTGGTGGAGAATGTAACAACTCAACCGGTTGTTTTGAACATTTGCATTCCAATCTATGGTTCGAGGGCATGCGTAGCTTCGTATGATGTATTTATGACTTGTGTGAATCGTCGGTTTTGGTTTTGGGGTGATTTGGAAGAATGACTCTCAAATAGGAAGCTTTAAGTTGGAAGAGTTGACCAAGTTTGAGTTTTGTGTATTTAACCTAGGATCGGAGTTTTGATGATTTCGTTAGGTCCGGATGGTGATTTTTGACTTGGGCGTATGCCCAGATTTGCATTTAGAAGCTTCTAGAAGGTTTTGATCATAATTGGCGAAAGTAGGCAATTTGAAGGTTCATATATTTGACCGGGAGTTTACTGTGATGATATCGGATTCGGATTATTCTTTCGGGAGTTGTAATAAGTTTTTTATTTCATTTGGAACTTGTGTGCATAATTGTAGGTTATTCTGAGTTGATTTGATATGGTTCAACACGCATTTTGAAAGTTGAAAGTTCAAAACTTCATTAAGTTTTATTTGAGGTGCGATTCATGATTTTGATGTTGTTATGTGTAATTTGAGGTCTCAAGTAGGTTCGTGTCATTTTTTGGTACTTGTTGGTATGTTCGGACGGGGTCCTAAGGGGCTCGGTTGAGTTTTAGACCATTTTGGGCCATGTTAGTTCTGCTAGTTTATGCTGACTTCTGGTGCTTCATTTGTTCTTCGCGATCGCGAGGATGAAGCCGCGATCGCATAGTGTTAGGGGTGGCCTTCTTTGCGTTCGCGTCCCAATCTTCGCATTCACGTAATGTTGGGTTGGGCTGGGCATGTCATGATGGATTCCTCTTCTCATTCGTGCTGGCTTTTCTGCATTCGCGATGGTCTGGCAGCTGTGTTCTTCGCATTTGCGAGGCTTTTTCCGCGAACGCCTAGCGTTATTTCTTGGCAGTGTATTTTGTGCATCGCATTCGGGAGGATACAACTGTGATCGCATAGGGTACCACTGGGCAGAGCATATAAGTACTCTATTTCGGACCTTGAGCTCAATTCATCACATTTTGAGTTATAAAACTCGAATTTGGGCAATTTTTGAGACGATTTTCACCTCATGGATTGGGGTAAGTATTTTCTACTCGGATTTGATTCTATTACATGATTCTATCTTCGATTTTGGTTATGGCTTGATATAGCTTGTTCAGACGTATACAGTGTATAGATATGAGAATCGGGTCATATAATGAATTTCCGATGTTGGATATTGTTTTTAAGGTTTATAGGCTAAGCTCAAAATAAGGATCTTCAGTTAGATTGTGTTTTCAGGCTTATATGGATTGGGGGTGGCGTGGAATCACCCATGTGTATGTATATGGTGAGTTTATACAGTGATTTGATAGCTTTGGAACGACTCTTGGCACGTTCGAGAACCAACATCTGTTTAAGTGGTGGAGAATGTAACAACTCAACCGGTTGTTTTGAGCATTTGCATTCCAATCTATGGTTCGAGGGCATGCGTAGCTTCGTATGATGTATTTATGACTTGTGTGAATCGTCGGTTTTGGTTTTGGGGTGATTTGGAAGAATGACTCTCAAATAGGAAGCTTTAAGTTGGAAGAGTTGACCAAGTTTGAGTTTTGTGTATTTAACCTAGGATCGGAGTTTTGATGATTTCGTTAGGTCCGGATGGTGATTTTTGACTTGGGCGTATGCCCAGATTTGCATTTAGAAGCTTCTAGAAGGTTTTGATCATAATTGGCGAAAGTAGGCAATTTGAAGGTTCATATATTTGACCGGGAGTTTACTGTGATGATATCGGATTCGGATTATTCTTTCGGGAGTTGTAATAAGTTTTTTATTTCATTTGGAACTTGTGTGCATAATTGTAGGTTATTCTGAGTTGATTTGATATGGTTCAACACGCATTTTGAAAGTTGAAAGTTCAAAACTTCATTAAGTTTTATTTGAGGTGCGATTCATGATTTTGATGTTGTTATGTGTAATTTGAGGTCTCAAGTAGGTTCGTGTCATTTTTTGGTACTTGTTGGTATGTTCGGACGGGGTCCTAAGGGGCTCGGTTGAGTTTTAGACCATTTTGGGCCATGTTAGTTCTGCTAGTTTATGCTGACTTCTGGTGCTTCATTTGTTCTTCGCGATCGCGAGGATGAAGCCGCGATCGCATAGTGTTAGGGGTGGCCTTCTTTGCGTTCGCGTCCCAATCTTCGCATTCACGTAATGTTGGGTTGGGCTGGGCATGTCATGATGGATTCCTCTTCTCATTCGTGCTGGCTTTTCTGCATTCGCGATGGTCTGGCAGCTGTGTTCTTCGCATTTGCGAGGCTTTTTCCGCGAACGCCTAGCGTTATTTCTTGGCAGTGTATTTTGTGCATCGCATTCGGGAGGATACAACTGTGATCGCATAGGGTACCACTGGGCAGAGCATATAAGTACTCTATTTCGGACCTTGAGCTCAGTTCATCACATTTTGAGTTATAAAACTCGAATTTGGGCAATTTTTGAGACGATTTTCACCTCATGGATTGGGGTAAGTATTTTCTACTCGGATTTGATTCTATTACATGATTCTATCTTCGATTTTGGCACTTGATTGATGAATTTAAAAGAGTAGTTGGGGTTTTTTGTCTAAATTTTCCTAAGTGAATAATTGGGTTTTGAACATCGATTAAGAGTTGGATTTGAGTGAAATTAGTATTGTTGGACACATATTCGAATGGGTTGTCGGAATTTGTGAGCGTTGTCGGGTTTCGAGACGCGGGCCCGGATTGACGTTTTAGTTTACTTTGAGTATTTGATTAAAGATTTGACCTTTTTCATTTGGATTTGTTTCCTATGGCATTATTTGATGTTTTTGAGTTGCTTTTGGATAGTTTCGAGCCGTTCGGCGGTTGATTCGCGTGGGATGGAGTTTCTAGAGTATTGTTTAGCTTGCTCGGTATTTGATTTGGCTTGCTCGAGGTGAGTAACATATCGAAACTTGGATTTGAAGGTAATTAACCCTAGGAACTATGTTATATGATATGTGTTGGGGTGATGCACATGCTAGGTGACGGGTGTGCATGCGTGCACCTGGGTATTAATGATTCCGTTGGAGTTTGGACTATTACCGGACTTGTTTTACTATCATGCTTTATTATATCCATGTTTTCCTTACTCGCATGATTATTCGAGGTGCGATTCATGTTAGAAATCATGTTTAGGCTATGTGCTTACTTGCTTGAGACATAATGGAGCTATTCTTGCTGATTTGAGTTGTGTGCTTTAACTGTAATTTTATACTCAGTCATGGATCCTCATTTGCATATTAATTCTCAGTCTATGTGTATTACGTGTTTAATTCATCACATGTGATACTGTTTGGGCTGATTTCTATGACATTGTGAGCCTTGAGACTTGAGAGGTTATTAACTGATGTGGGCCATAGAGCCTTGTTGTGAGTTATGTGGTATCAGGTTGCACGCTGCAACAAATTGTTATTTGATTATGCTTCACGTCGTAAGGGATTGTTATTCGATTGAGTTGTGCACCGCAACAGATTGTTATTTTGATCAGGTTGAATGCCACAATAAGCCATACTGGCATTATTGTTATTTGGATCGGGTTGCACATCGCAACAAGCCATATTCACTTATGATTAGCGCTTGGGCTGGATCCGCCCCTCCGAAATCTAACATGCCAGCAATGGGCGCAGGCATAGTGATATATACACGTGCTTTGTCGAGGGGCTTTTGAGCTAGGCACCCGTACAGTGCTGAGTCATTGTATGTGTGTGATAAAGTGGGGCATTTGAACCAGGCACCTTGAGTGTGCTGAGAGTAAGTGTACTTGATGATAGCACTTTGAAATCATTTTCTTGACATGTATATTTGACATGCAGGCATAGAGATGTATTTTTCTCATACTAGACTGTAATATGACATTTGATGATTTGTCATATAGACATAGAGATGTATTTTCCTCATGCTAGACAGTATATGGTAATTGATGACTTGACATATATATTGACATGTAGGCATAGAGATGTACTCTCTTTATGCTAATTGGTAAACGGAAATTCTTATCTAGTGTTGTGAATCGGAAAAATACAGTTCTTTTGATAAACGCATGTTTAGTTGATTTCGGTGGTAGGATTTGGATTTTGACTGCTATACTTGAAAAAGATGTTTATTTTTCCGCTTGTGTTTGAGCTGAGCATAATATTTTTCTGAGTTGTTCACTGTCACGACCCAAAATCCCTCCTTAGGATTCGTGATGACACCTAGTCCCTATGACTAGGTAAGCCTGACACTTACTGAATTAATAATAGATTTTAACCAATGAAGTATTAAACATGAACCAGTAATTTCTATACATAGCCAACAACCATCAATGGATGTACAATATCCCAAACCGGTAGTACAAATCAAAAGCTCTACTAAATTCACTAGAAAATCTCTAAGAACAACGGTTCTGGAATAGAAATAAACACTACAAAGTAAAACTTCAGAAGGTGACTTTGAGGCATGCGAACGCGACGACATGTATACCTTGAAGTCTCTGCCGCAACTCGCAATTAGCTAACTAATGACCAACGCGCTCCGAAGTACCTGGATCTGCACAAAAATGTGTAGCAAGAGTAGCGTGAGTACATCACAGTGATACCCAGTAAGTATCAAGACTAACATCATTGGAGTAGTGGCAAGGTACAGTCAAGACACCTACTAGACATAATAACCTGTACAAGTATGAATATAAAGCTAATAGAAGGACGAATGTAAATATAAGGCTAAACATGGAAGAGTAACAATACAACACTAGAAAATGGAAAGTATAAGCAACAATTAGCAACAAGGAGTAAATAGGTGACAATGCCGCAAGTAATCAGAACACATTTAAAGCACCAGCGAAACTAAGTAAGAAAAGCAAATGAAAACCAAATTACCAACCCTTCTTACATTAAGTTTATACAAGAAATACCCCGAGGTATCACACCTCATAATCACAAATCACGGGTCCCTAATCTTTTGGCATCCTGTACCCATATTACCAAACACAACTGCACGGACAACTCACGTGCCAATACCATTAATACTTCATATCTGCACGGATAACTTGTCACGTCCCGACCATGGGGAGCACGACCGGTGCTCAACTAAGATAACCCGGTCAAGCAAGCCTGCTAGATACTTTCTACCCGATCTTGACCATGAATAGAGTGGAGATGTACTCCATTAATTAAACATTGAAAAGCCTTCATAAACAACACCCATTTCATTACCATTAGCAGCTTCATTTACAATTTCCAAAATATTACAAGTTTATAGATATAATGAAAAATATATTTTCCAAATACCAACACTTCTAGTTCAATTCCCAACATCAAACACTACCCACAACCTGTCTACGGAGCCTCTAAGTACAACAGAAGAGTAGTATGTAAGTGCCGGCAACAAGGCCCCGGCAATACCTCATAACACAACGTACAACATCAAATGACATAAGGCCCGAAATAGAGTAGGGCTCGCCAAAACCTACTGAATATGGAGTAACTGCTAACGAGATGCAAAGATACCCTCTGATGAACCACCTGCATCCATTGAAGATGCAGCGCCCCTGGCAAAAGGGACGTTAGTACATATGGAACAGTACTAGTATGTAAAGCTAAATGTCCTCTTTTAAAATAGAATGCCAATATAAGAAAGGAAAACCATGGAAACAGCAAGCAACAATGAATGATATCCAAATGCCAAGTTAAAACATAACCATTTTCAAAATTTGGAGATAATATTACTTTTGGTTGGGAGATCTTTAGTACTGATATACCACCATGCATTTAGCACGAAGTCCGATCACGGTCTGATCGTCTAAGCCATCTCACAAGAGACATCCAATCAAAATACCACCGTACATTTAGCACGGAGTCCGATCTCAGCCCGATCGACTAAGCCGTCTCCCCAGAGACATCCAATCACAACAAATTCTACAAAAAGCGTCCCTGCCGCCTCACCCTAATGTGTGTGGTCTAGGTCTAATCACAATCACAATCACCACCATGTGTGCGGCATGGCGTACGATCTCGACCCGATCGGCTAGGTCATCTCACCACAATGCCATGTGGATTGACATCACCCTTTTGCTAGAAATAATCTCATCCCAATTAAGGGGAATATTCTTATCACATCAATCTCATCCCAGATAAGGGGAATAATCACAATGCACTCCTACGCCGGCACGTGTAGTTACGGGATTCGGTTGTTCCCACCTACCCTTCCTCGGTGACCAGCGATACTCCCAAAAATATTTTTGATTTTCATACAAGGAAAACATAAATACAATTGCATTTACCTCATAACCTTTCACACCATATATAGATTCATTAGTACTTTCAACCACTTACAACATCATCATTTCATTGGCTCTATTGGCCATACATGTGATTCTTCTTACATGGCACAATGGCTGTATTTCATATTCCACACTTCCATCTCTGTACTTTCAAGGATCATTATCATAAACATCAACATATAGAATATTCCAGAAATCACAACTTTAAATTCATTTGTAATGAATACTTTAAACACAGTGGATCTCTGTCCAAGAAATTGAGTAAAATGATTGGCAATCAAAACGCAAGTTAAAATCATAAACGAGTAACACACCATTTATTCTAGAAATACTTTTCCCCCAAAAGGGCAATGCACAATTTCAACTCATGAATATTTAAGAGCTTAAAACACATTGGCAATACTTACAAAGCATAGCATTAGTTAAAACAGCCACATTTGGGCATGACTCGAGTACATAAGCTTTTAGGCAAATCTATTTTCGAAGTCATTTTGAAACAGTTGAATCAAGGATCATTCCATGACGTCTGTCACATCATTTCATTTTATTAGCACTATTGACCACAAGTATAACTTACATTATTGGCACGGTGGCCACACTTTATATCTTCAACCCACTTCTTTCACTTTCAAGCATCTTTATAGATTATCAACAATAATGCATTTCAAATCAAGACTTTCGGTACACATATGAGCAATAAAGAGTCTTAAGCACATCGAGTTTTTCTCACACAATTTGGCATCATAACTTTCATTTGAAACACTTCTCAAAGCCATGACATTTTAATACACATATCATTCGTGAACACATTCCCGAAGTATAACATAATGTGATAGGGACATTCGGAACACGTTTTGAACACATAACTTTCAATTCTTTGTTTACTCAAGATAATCAAATTTATTAGGAATAACTCGGAACATGGAACTAGGAACTTGAACCAACCATACTTGAAGCTTACGGGGATATTCTAGAATTCGATTCTAAGAGAGAATTTTAGCCAACATACCTTGTTTGAGCTTTCCTTAAGTTACTACAACGCCCCACACTTCTAGCAATAACAATCTATAGGAAGATAGCGAAAATAGGTTAATAATTAGAAGGATTTACATGATGTAACTCTCCTAAGAATTTTGTCAAACACCTGGCATGCAAGATAGACTACGAAGCCCTACAATGGTAATCCCTTCCTCCCTCAACCAATTTCAACAAGAACTATCCAAAATGGTTTATTAACCCCACATACTACAAGACATTGGCACATGCATGGACTAATTCCAATTCCACGATATACTTAGACCCTAAAATAACTTGCATGGGTGGTATAGGATAGGAACTTACCCGGATAGATGGTGGTCTACTCAATGATTCCCTTGAATCTTCAAGATTGGGGCAGGGATTGATGATCAATGAACTTGGGGCTCCTTCCGCCCTTTCTAAAGCACTCCTCTCTCTCCAAAATATATGATTAACCTGGCATAAATAACCCCAAAGTCATTTTATAAGAAATGGGGTCGGGTTATAACATAGGAAAATGGACCCTCCAAACTTAGGTCTGCGGTTGCAGAATGGACCGCATAACAGATATGCGGCCCACAAAATGGGCCGCAAAAATAATACCAAGAACCGAGCTGGTCTTGACCGGTCTGCAAAAGGTCTGCGGTCCGTAGACCACTTATGCGGCCACAGAGTGGACAGCAGAATCGCCCAACAAAATTCTTCATGCTAAATCTGTGATGGAAAATGCGGACCGCGAAATGGATATGCGATCGCAGAATGGGCTGCAAAACAACCTTCAAAATTCAACCATTTTTCTACTCAACTCCGCGATGATTATGCGGCCCACAAAACGATTCTGTAGTCGCGAAACAGACTGCAGAATTGCCTTCTTCTGCAAAATATTTCCATCAACTCCTCAGTGCATTCTTCAACCCAAAAAATCTGTACCGCGGTAAGCTTGCGAGCCACGAAGATTAACTACTACATTCGTACACATCACTCTACCTCGGCACCAAAAACCTTAAATTCCTTGGCAAAATTTTACGGGGCCTTACATAACACACGTGCCAACAGTAACAATATCTCATATCCGCACGGACAACTCATGTGACAACAGTATAGCTCATGCACAGAAGGAAAGCATACAAGATTACATGTAAATGATCAATAAATATCAAGTTTCAAACTCCTGGACTGATATAAGTGACAATTTACGGTGTATGCTTGTGCAAGTGTACTATCACAGCTCGAGTCAACAAGTAAGATCAGAGACACCGAATGGAACCTTGGAGACAACACGATAAAACCCGTAATATGCATGACTCACAAAAGATAGTAACATCACCACACAAATATCATCAATGACAATGCCCCCAAGCTATCACAAATCATCCCCGACATAGCCTCCCTCTTCTTGCCACGCGCGCAATAATAAAGTAAATGCTCGCCTTGTCTCTCCACATGCGAATAATAATTATCCCACTTTGTCTCGCCACATGCACAAACCCCACATATATAGCCCGCCTTGTCACGCCGCATGTGCAAATATCAATAATAACAATAGCGCGGATAACTCACGTGTGAACACCCCGACAAATCCTGTCAACAATACCACATGTGCCAAAAACATAACAACACAATATAGCAACTCGCACCACATGTTCCCATATACCACAACATTTCCAAAACAACAAAATGCCACAACCACACATAGCCCACGGCTCAACAACACCGAGTACAACAAGAATATGATAACACGAGCGTACGACAAGTAAATCAACACAAGAACTACAATAATACAATGAAATAGAAGAATAAGCTTAACAATAAAATTCATAACAAGTAATAATACTTAAAGTAAGAGTAGTTCAACAATAAGAGAGATAACATGTAACATCGACTTCAAATAAGGATAATCAACTACTGAAGAGATAACATGTAACATCGACTTCAAATAAGGATAATCAACTACTGAAGAGATAACATGTACTAATAACTTCAAATAAGGATAATCAACTACTGAATAGATAACATGTAACAATAACTTCAAATAAGTATAATCAACTACAGAGGAGATAACATATAACAATAACTTTGAATAAGAATAACTCAACTATGAAAGAGATAACATGATAATAAAGAGGCAACAATTACAATTAAAGCATATATGAGTAGATTTGGCAATAGAAGATAGAACATGAACCAATCGATTCAAATAAGGCATTTAAGAGTAAATCTAACAATGGAGGATATAACACAACGGAACAACTTCAATTTAATGGACACAAGAAACCTAAGAGTCTAAACCTGTCAAATTTCCACATATAAGGCCGTGTACACACTCGTCACCTTGAGTATACATCTTTCACGTAGTTCAAGTTATACAAACACACCAATCTCTACGGGGTAGTTCCCCCACACAAAGATAGGAAAGATACTTACCTCAAAAGCCCTCAATCAATACTCAAAAATAGCTTTCCCTTTACAATCCACCTCTACTCGGCTCAAATCTAACCAAAATCGACTTCATAACATCAAATAATGCAAGATAAATCAATTCCAATAAATAAATCTATGATCTTTGCACTGTCACACCCCAACCTTGGGGAGCGCGACCGGCACTCAACAGGGATACCCCGGTCGAGCAAGCCTGCACAATGCCATCTACCCAACTCGCCCATTAATAAAGAAAAGAATACTTTTCATTAATTAGATGGTAAGAGGTTATGTGAACAACGCCATTTCATTTCCATAAGTTACATCATTAACAAGTCTCCAAATTATTACACTATACAATCATAGTTAAAGTGGAATAGGTGATACGATTACAACATTTTTAGTTTAACTTTCCCAAAATAAGGTACAACCCACACTACGTCTACGGAGCATCTAACAGAAACAAAATAGTGCTACCACAGTGCCAGCAATAAGGCCCCAGCTATACCTCAAAATGCTATGTACTAGTATGTGCGACTAAAGATGCAGCGGAACCACCTGCATCCATTAAAGCTGCAGCGCCCCGGCAAAAGGGACGTTAGTACATATGGAATAGTACTAGTATGTGCGACTAAAGATGCAGCGGAACCACCTGCATCCATTAAAGCTGCAGCGCCCCGGCAAAAGGGACGTTAGTACATATGGAATAGTACTAGTATGTGCGACTAAAGATGCAGCGGAACCACCTGCATCCATTAAAGCTGCAGCGCCCCGGCAAAAGGGACGTTAGTACATATGGAATAGTACTAGTATGTGCGACTAAAGATGCAGCGGAACCACCTGCATCCATTAAAGCTGCAGCGCCCCGGCAAAAGGGACGTTAGTACATATGGAATAGTACTAGTATGTGCGACTAAAGATGCAGCGGAACCACCTGCATCCATTAAAGCTGCAGCGCCCCGGCAAAAGGGACGTTAGTACATATGGAATAGTACTAGTATGTGCGACTAAAGATGCAGCGGAACCACCTGCATCCATTAAAGCTGCAGCGCCCCGGCAAAAGGGACGTTAGTACATATGGAATAGTACTAGTATGTGCGACTAAAGATGCAGCGGAACCACCTGCATCCATTAAAGCTGCAGCGCCCCGGCAAAAGGGACGTTAGTACATATGGAATAGTACTAGTATGTGCGACTAAAGATGCAGCGGAACCACCTGCATCCATTAAAGCTGCAGCGCCCCGGCAAAAGGGACGTTAGTACATATGGAATAGTACTAGTATGTATAACTAAACACCCTCGCATTAGAACAGGTAGCAATACAAGATAGAACAGTCACAGAACCAATGGAAGCCTCCAACAATGCTAAACATCAAGTTAGGAGCAAGATAAGTCTTCAGTTAGATTTTCATTATTTTAGGTTGGGATATCTTAGCACCGATATTGATATACCACAGTGTATTTTGCACGGAGTCCGATTACGACCCGATCCTCTAGGCCGTCTCACCCAAAGACATCAACCACAATCACAATTACTATCACAAACTTCAATCAATATCTCAAGCACAATCACCACTATGTGTGCGGCGCGGCGTCCGATTACGACCCGACCGGCTAGGCCATCTTACCACAATGCCGTGTGGATTGACATCACCCTTTTCTAGCAATCATCTCATCCCAATAAAGATGAATATTCTCATCACATCAATCTCATCCCAAATAATAGGAATAATTACAATTCACTCCTACACCGGCATATGTAGTTTCGGGGTTAGGCTATTTCAACCTACCCTTCCTCAGTGACTAACGATACTCCATAAGTGTATATTTTTAAAAGGATTTACAACTCATTTCAACATCTTTTACATGCCTCTTTGTTTCATTGGCACTAATGGCCCCAAATGTAATATCATTCTTGACACGTTGGCCGTATTTCATATTTCATGCTCACCTCTTTCACTTTCAAACATCATCACGGATCATCGACAACAAAGCATTTCTATTCAAGACTTTAAGTACACATGTGACCAAGTAAGAGTCTTAAGCACATTGATATTTCGTAAACAACTTGGGATAATAGCTTTCATTAGAATCACGACTTGAAGTTATAACATTTAGATATGCAACCCATACCTTGAACACATTCTCAAATAGTAACACAACATAACAAGAACATTTGGCATATGTATTGAACACATATATCTTTTGACACAAGGCTTATTCATAATAATCAATTTATAATGAGCAACTCGGGACTTACAAGGACATTGTGGGGTTCAATTTTAAAAGAGGAGTTTAGCCAACATACCTTGCTTGAGCTTTTTTTTATTTTACTACAATATTTTGAAACTCCTAGCGACTTCAATCTAATTAAAGACATGACAAAACTTAACTATAATTAGGAAGATTCTCGGGGATTCAGCTCATTTGAGCATTTAATCAAGCACTAGGTATGCATTAAGGTCTCAAGGTCCTCCTATAGTGGATTCCTTTAGCCCACAATCAACCCTACTTCCATAAGCCACCCACAATTACTCCACTACCTCCCTACCACCTATATTAGTACATGTATGCATAAACAACAACCCTCATTATCAAAACCTTCCTCCCCATTACCTATTCCCAAACAAAATTTCGAAATTGAAGTTTAGGGATAGAATCTTACCTCTTGGTTGAAGACCTTGACTTTCTTGTTGAATTTCAAGGCTTGAGCAAGATTTTAGATGAATAATTAGCTTAGCGATTTCACCTCTCATTCTAGGTAACTTCCTCTATATAAAAATATCAGATATTTCATTCAAAAATGGTCCCTTACGTCCATTTATCGAGATATGGTCAGGTTATAAAATAGAAGAATGGACCCTCTGAAATTTGGATCGCTCTACAGACCAGGCTAGGCGAGCTCTGCAGCGAGCTACAGACCAGGCTTCACGAGGGATATATCACGGTCTAGCGTGCTACAGACCAGGCTTCGCGAGGAGTATAGCATGGTCTGGCACGCTAGGAGCTACGCGACGCGAGGTCAAAATGATTCAACTCCCCAAAG
Organism: Nicotiana otophora; assembly: GCA_000715115.1. Taxonomy (NCBI): domain Eukaryota; kingdom Viridiplantae; phylum Streptophyta; class Magnoliopsida; order Solanales; family Solanaceae; genus Nicotiana; species Nicotiana otophora. The sequence continues at coordinate 13,248 of AWOL01S0039057.1, read as the reverse complement.
CATTGTTCAACCCAAAAAGTCTAAAAATACAATACATTAGCCTGCCTAGGTACTATAAAACCTTAAATTACTTACCGGACTTTTACGGGGCCTTACATCCTCCCCCACTTAAGATCATTGGACAACATCCTACACTAGCATCCAATTTGATTCAGCTATTACTTCACACACCAACAGTTCCCAAAATATTTTGACTAACTCCCTAAATTTCCAAAACTTTTTCCAGAGTTTTCCCTGTAATTGGACCTATCCACCTGTCAGAGAATCCCAGAAACCAAACCTTACAATATATACATAAACCAACGAATCAACATAACATGAAAACAGCGCCAAACGTGGACTCATGAGCAGTATATTACCAATAGGAACACCCTTATCAATTGTACAAGTGAAACATAATTCATAGAAGCTAAACTCTTAGCATTTTCATAGAACACAACTTCATAAATATATATCTATTCAAACAAATGAGGGTACTTCTTCTTCATTTCTTCCTCGGCCTCCCAGGTGGCCTCTTCGACCTGTTGGTTTTGCCATAGCATTTTCACAGAGGCAATTTCTTTATTTCTCATCTTACGGACTTGCCTATCAAGAATGGCAACTAGAATTTCATCATCAGTCAATTCACCATTAACCTCAATAGTCTCAACTAGAACAATAAGCGATGGATCTCCAACCACCTTCTTCAACATAGATACATGAAACACCGGGTGCACTAAAGACATTTCTGGAGGTAGTTCTAGATTATAAGCCACCTGACCAATCCTTTGAATGATTCTGTACGGTCCGACATATCTCGGACTCAATTTTCCTTTCTTGCCAAACCGCATTATACCCTTCATAGGGGAAACTTTCAAGATTACCCAATTATCTTTGAACTCCAAATCCATATGACGAACATCCGAATAGGACTTCTGAAGACTCTAAGCAGTCTTCAACTGCTCCTTAATGATCTTAACCTTCTCCATAGCCTGATGCACGAGGTCTGGTCCTATCAACTCTGCTTCCCTAATCTCGAACCATCCAATGGGAGATCTATATCTCCTACCATATAAAGCCTCGAACGGCGCCATCAGATTGCTAGCGTTATAGCTGTTGTTGTAGGAAAATTCTATGAGTGGCAAATGATCATCCCAGCTACCTTTCAAGTCAAAAACACAAGCGCGCAACATATCCTCAAGTGTTTGAATAGTCCGCTCTGCATGTCCTTCAGTCTGCAAGTGAAAGGTTGTACTAAGATTCACCTGAGTACCCAAACATTGTTGAAATGTCTTCCAAATATTAGCTGTGAACTATGCCCCTCGATCTGAGATAATAGCAACCTTACTATTTCCTTAATATACAATTGAGCATATTCTTTGATATGTCGGTAGCCTTAACAGGTAAGAAATGTGCTGATTTCATGAGTCGATCCACAATCACCCAAATTGAGTCGAACATACGAGGAGTGCAAGGTAGACCTACCACAAAGTCCATGTTGATCATCTACCACTTCCACATTGAAATTTCTATGTTCTGTGCCAACCCACCGGACCTTTGATGTTCGACCTTCACTTGCTGACAATTTGGACATCTTGCCACAAAGTCCGCTACATTCCTCTTCATATCATTCCACCAGTAGACTTCCTTAAGATCATGATACATATTCATAGAGCCCGGGTGCACGAAATATCTAGAAGTGTGAGCCTCGGTCATGATTCTTTCCTGGAGACCATCCACATTTGGAACACATAGTCTCCCTTGGTACCTTAGCGTACCATCATCCATGCCAATAGAAAAAGCCATAGTCTTATGTTTATGAATCCCCTCCTTCAACTATACCAACAACGGATCATCATACTACTTCTCCTTGACTTCCACAACCAGCGAAGATTCAACCATGTTTTGCATAATTACCCCTCCTTCACTAGAGTCTGTAAAACGAACTCCCAAACTAGCTAACCGATGAACTTCCTTGGCCAACGACCTTTGATATGCCTCTAAGTGAGCCAAACTACCCATAGATTTCCGGCAAAGAGCATCTTTCACAACATTAGTCTTCCTTGGATGACATAGAATATCGATGTCATAGTCCTTGAGTAATTCAAGCCATCTTCTCTGCCTCAGATTCAATTCCTTTTGCTTGAAAATATATTGAAGGCTCTTATGGTCCGTGAATATATACACATGGACCACATACAAATAATGACGTCAAATCTTCAATGCAAATACCACCGCCGCAAGCTCTAAGTCATGTGTTGGATAGTTCTTCTCATGATTCTTGAGTTGCCTAGAAGCATAAGTGATCACCCTGCCATGTTACATCAACACACACCCTAGTCCGATTCTCGAAGCATCATAATATACAACAAACCCATTTGTACCCTCTGATAGGGTCAACACTGGTGTCGTAGTTAATCTCGATTTCAACTCTTGGAAGGTCCTTTCACAAGCATCTGACCAATGGAACTTAACTGCCTTCTGCATCAATTTAGTCAACGAAGAGGCAAGAGTAGAGAACCCCTCCACAAACTTTCTGTAATACCCAGCTAAGCACAAGAAACTGCGAATATCTATTAGAGTTGTAGGCCTCGGCCAATTCTTCACAGCGGCAATCTTCTGTGGATCAACCTTAATTCCTTCTCTAAAGATAACATGACCCAAGAATGTGACATATTCAAGCCAAAATTCACACTTCGAAAACTTCGGATACAACTTGTGCTAATATAGAGTTTGCATAACCGACCTGAGATGATCAGCATAATCCTCTAGACTTCATGAATATACCAGAATATCGTCAATGAACACTATCACAAAGGAATTGAGGAAAGGCTTGAAGACTCGATTCATAAGATCCATGAAAGTTGCCGGGGTATTTGTTAACCCAAAAGACATTACCCGAAATTCAAAGTGCCTATACCTAGTTTGAAAAGCTGTCTTTGGGATATCCTGCTCCCTGATCTTTAATTGGTGATACCCAGATCTCAAATCAATTTTGGAGAAGAACTTAGCACCCTGTAATTGATCAAACAAGTCATCTATCCTTGGCAGTGGGTACTTATTATTGATCGTGACCTTGTTGAGCTGCCGATAGTCAATACACATTCTCAGTGAGCCATCCTTCTTCCTTACAAAGAGGATCGGTGCGCCCCAAGGTGACACACTCGGCCGGATGGAACACTTCTCGAGCAAGTCCTTCAATAGTTTTTTTAGCTCCTTCAATTCTATTGGTGCCATTCTGTAGGGTGGAATAGATATAGGCTACATGTATGGCATCAAATCAATCCCAAAATCAGTCTCCTTGTCTGGTGGGATCCCAGGGAGCTCATCCGGAAAGACCTCCGAAAATTCATTCACCACTGGCACGGACTCCGGTATAGGTGCCTCAGCATCAGTACCCGTAACACGGACCAAATGGTAAATACACAACTTGTTTATCATCTTTATGGCCTTCATGTAAGAAATAAACCTACCCTTCGGCACCACATCATCCCCCTTCCATTCGATCACTGACTCAATTGGAAATTCAAGCCTAACGATCCTAGTCCGACAATCAAGCTTGGCAAAACATGAATAAAGCCAGTGCATCCCCATTATTACATCAAAATCAACTATCCCCAATTCAATGAGATCGGCCATGGTGTCCCGACCACGCACCATAACAACACAATCACTATAAATGCGCACAGACATAATAGACTCTCCAACCGGAGTAGATATAGAGAACGGCTCGCGAAGTTGTTCCGGTTCTATCACAAATTCCATAGCAATATCGGGAGTGACATAGGACAAAGTGGAACCGGGATAAATAAGAGAATATACATCATGAGATTGGATAGTCAGTATACCTGTGATAACATCTGAAGAAGCCTCTGCACTCTAGCGACCACTCATAGCATAGAAATGGATGGGTCCTCCCGAACTCTGTGCATCACCCCTAGCTGCACCACGCTCTTCGAGTGCTGGAGTTTCTCGAGCATGAGGAGGTGATGCGGATGTAGTAGCTGCAGAACTGGCTGGTTGTGTCGTACCCCTACCTGTACCCTGGCGGGACAGACATCAATCTCTCTAAATGTGACCCCTCAATCCGCACCCGTAGCATATAGGTAGGTCCATGTAGCAGACTCCTAAGTGCATCTTCCCGCACCTAGGGCATGGGGGCCTCCTCTGCTGGTAGGATCCAATGTTGCCCTGACCGGGCCTAAAATAACTCCACTGCTGCTGACCGGGCCTTGATGGCGGTGCAATGACTAAAGATTGAGCAAAAGACTGGGATGGCACTGATGACCCTCCCCTGAATGCTGACCTACCACCACCACCACCAAACGAACCACCAAAGTTGCATGTGGATCGGGCCTTGCTGCTACCCTCTCTCTCCATTCTATTCTTCAATTTACGGTTCTCTGTAGCTTGAGAAAATGCCACCATCTTCTCATAGTTCATATCAGAATTCAAGGCAGCTGTAGCGGCCTCATTAATAACCAAGGGGCTAAGGCCCTACACAAATCGGCGCACTCTAGCCTCCATATTGAGCAACATGTAGATGGAATACTTGGAAAGGCGCGCAAACCTCATATGATACTCCCACACACTCATGCTACCTTCTTTCAGACATTCAAACTCGGTAGCACGGACAGCCTTAGTCTCGGCAGACAAGAAATGGTCAATAAAGGTGTCGACAAACTCACTCCACCTCGCTGGAGGGCTCCCCTCCTCACGGTACTCCTCCCACATCTCAAACCAAGAATAATCCACCTCTTTTAGGTGGTAGGAGGCCAACTCCACTCCCTTCGTCTCAGTAGCACGTATAACTCAAACAGTCTTGTGCATCTCATCAATGAAGTCCTGGGGGTCCTCCTCGGGATTAGTACCCATGAACACTAGAGGATCTAACTAAAGAAACTTGTTCACCCTGGAACTAGCAGATTCCCCTGGCTGACTGGAAGAAGTAGGTGCAACATTAGATCTTTGGGACTGGGAAGCCACTATCTGAGCCAACATTTGTATGGCTCCCCTAAGATCCCATCAGAAACACCGGGACCAGAAACTGGGGATGGAGGTAGAACAGTTGCACCCTCAGTATCTGTATGAACTGGTGCAGTATGATCAGGAGTAGTAGAATCAGGCAGTGTAGTAGATGGGGGAATATCATCACCCCTCGAGCACTCATCCACATCGTCAGGTATAGAATCAATTGTCGCTCCTGGGGTGGCATTGACTCTTTTCGCCAGTTCTTGCCTTCTTCCTAGGCACCATATACCGAAAATTAGAGCAATGCACGAGTTAGAGGAGGGACTGTCTTACAATAAGCTCTATCGCACGATCCAGAACATCAAAGAAGGGTATTACTCCTCAATGCCCAAGTAGCCTCCTAATTATAGATGTGGTTGAGAACATAACGATAAGAAGGTCTCTACTAGACACGGCTTCGAGACATCCCAGGACACTTTAAAAACTTAGGCTCAAATACTAAGCTTATCATGCCCCGACCTTGGGGAGCGCGACCGGCGCTCAACGGGGATACCCCGGTCGAGCAAGCCTGCACAATGCCGTCAACTCAACTCGCCCGTGAATAAATAGAAGAATACATTTAATTAATTAGACGGTAAGAGGTCATGTGAACAACGCCAGTTCATTTCCATAAGTTACATCATTAACAAGTCTCGAAAATAGTATACTATACAATCATAGTTAAAGTGGAACAAGTGATATGATTACAACATTTTTAGTTTAACCTTCCCAAAATAAGGTACAACCTACACTAAATCTACGGAGCCTCTAACAGAAACAAAAGAGTGCTATGACAGTGCCAGCAACAAGGCCCCGGCTATACTTCAAAATGCTATGTACAAAGGGCAATAGATACAGGACACCGGAATGAAGTGGGGCTCACCAAAACTACTGGGAAGAGTGTGTCTTGCAATCAATGATCAATTCCACCTGCTGCGGAACTACCCGTATCCATTAAAGATGCAGCGCCTCCAGAAAAAGGGACGTTAGTACATATAGAATAGTACTAGTATGTATGACTAAACACCCTCTCATTAGAACTAGTAGCAATACAAGAAAGAACAGTCACATAATCAATGGAAGCCTCAAACAATACTAAACATCAAATTAGGAACAAGATAAGTTTTCCATTAGATTTCCATTATTCTAGGTTGGGAGATCATAGCACCAATATAGATATACCACCAAGTATTTTGCACGGAATCCGATCACGTCCCGATCAGCTAGGGTGTCTCACCCGAAGACATCAACCACAATCACAATTACTATCACAAACTTCAACCATTATCTCATTCACAATATCAAGCACAATCACCACTATGTGTGCGGCATGGCGTCTGATCACGACCTGACCGGCTAGGCCATCTCACCACAATGCCATGTGGATTGAAATCTTTCTTTTCTAGCAATCATCTCATCCCAATAAAGAGGAATATTCTCATCACACAAATCTCATCCGGGGAATAATTGCAATTCACTCCTACACCGGCATGTGTAGTTTTGGGGTTAGGATATTTCAATCTACCCTTACTTGGTGAATAATAATACTCCTGAAGTATGTATTATTAAAAGGATTTACAACTCATTTAAACATCTTTTACACACCTCTTTGTTTCATTGGCACTAATGGCCCCAAATGTAATATCATTCTTGGCACGTTGGCCGTATTTCATATTTCATGCTCACCTCTTTCATTTTCAAACATCATCACGAATCATCGACAACAAAGAATTTCTATTCAAGACTTTAAGTACACATGTGAGAAAGTAAGAGTCTTAAGCACATGGAGATTTCTTACACAATTTGGCATAATAGCTTTCATTAGAATCACGACTTGAAGTTTTAACATTTAGATATGCAACCCATACCTTGAACACATTCTTAAATAGTAACACAACATAAGAAGAACATTTGGAATACGTATTGAACATATATATCTTTAGACACAAGGCTTATTCAGAATAATCAATTTATAATGAGCAACTCGGAACTTACAAGGACATTGTGGGGTTCAATTCTAAAACAGGAGTTTAGCCAACATACCTTGCTTGAGCTTTCTTTATTTTACTAAGATATTCCGAAAATCCTAGCGACTTCAATCTAATTAAAGACATGAAAACATTTAACAATAATTAGGAAGATTCTCGGGGGTTCAGCTCATTTGAGCATTTAATCAAGCACTAGGTGTGCATTAAGGTCTCAAGGTCCTCCTATGGTGGATTCCTTTACCCCACAATCAACCCCTACTTCAATAAGCCACCCACAATTACTCCACAGCCTCCCTACCACCTATATTAGTACATGCATGCATAAACAACAACCCTCATTCTCAAAACCTTCCTCCTCATTACCTATTCCCAAACAAAATTTCGAAATTGAAGGTTAGGGCTAGAATCTTACCTCTTGGTTGAAGACCTTGTGAGCTTTCTTGTTGCATTTCAAGGCTTGAGAAAGATTTTAGATGAACAATTAGCTTAGGGATTTCTCCTCTCACTCTAGGGCACTTCCTCTCTCTTAAGATATCAGATATTCCCTTCAAAAATGCTCCCTTATGTCTATTTATCGAGATAGGGTCGGGTTAAAAAATAGAAAAATGGACCCTCCGAAATACGGATCGCGCTACAGACCAGGCTAGGCGAGCTCTGCAGCAAGCTACAGACATGGCTTCACAAGGGATATAGCACGGTCTAGCGCGCTACAGACCAGGCCTCGCGAGGGATATAGCACGGACTAGTGCGCTACAGACCAGGTTTCACGAGGGATTTAGCACGGCCTGATGCGCTAGGAGTTGGGCAACGCGAGGGCGAAATAATTCAACTCCGCAACGCACTATGTAACCCAAAAAGTCCAAAAATACAATATATTAGCCTACCTAGGCACCACGGAACCTTAAATTACTTGCCGGAACTTTTCAGGGCTTTACATGCACAATTCCTCAAAAATAAACAGAAGCCAACCCCAGGCCCACCCGATCAAAACCCGGGTCCAAAGGTAGATTCCAACTATACATAACCCATGAGTCGATATACGTGTTTTGTTTCAAAATCCGTGTCCAATTCGACTATCAAATCTCAAATTTTCATTTTTCAAAATCATAGACAAAGTTTCTCAAAATTTCACTTTGATTCTCATAATTTTGATGTTAAATATCATATATAATCATGTAAAATAGTTGGAAATGGATCAAAATCACGTGTCCAATGATTGTAGATGAAAATTCATCTTCAAAATTGCCTCCTACCGAGTCTACGGTTCAAAGATATGAAAATGAGACTAAAATCCCGTCCCTCAGTTTTTATGTCCAGTCACACATGTCGCAAACATTCGCAAAAGCAAAACCGCCACAGTCATGCTGATGTCGCAAATGCGACAATTTGTTCACAAATGTGAACTGTGGACACATCACAAAAGCGATCAATTTGATCACAAATGCAACTCAGCGTAGCCCAAGCCCTCATCGCGAATGCGAACCTCACAAACTCTAGATTATATCGCAAATGCGATCATAGTCTCGCATTTGCGAGACCTGAGGCATCTGTGCAAAAACTAGCAATGCTAGAATTCTTCCTAACACACTGATACGCGTCTGAAACTCACCCGAGCCCTCGGGGCTCCAAACCAAACATCAACACAAGTCTAAAAAATAACACAGACTTGCTCGTGCAAATAAAATACCAAAATAACATCCGAAACCATGAATCGGACCTCCAAAACACATGAAATCAACATAATCGCGCGTCTGGTTCCTATCAAATCAACTCGGAATGACGCCAAACTTTACAGACAAGTTCCAAATAAGAAAATGGACCTATTCCAAATCTGGAAACAGAAATTCAAACGTGATAGCTATGAAGTCTACCTACGGTCAAACTTATCAAACTTTTAAGTCTTTAAATTGCCAACTTTCAGCAAAACAAACCAAATCAACCTACGGACCTTCGAATTCAATTACGGGCATATGCCCAGGTCCAAAATCACGATATAAACCTACAAGAGTCATCAAAACACCGTTTCGAGGTCATTTCCATGAAAGTGAAACCTTAGTCAACATTTCAACTTAAGCTTCTAAAGTGAGAATCACTTATCCAAATTCATCCTAAAACATCCAAAAATCAAATCTGACCGTGAACGCAAGCCATAATACACAATATGATGCCACTCAAGACCTCGAAAAACTGAACAGATCCTTAAAGCTCAAAACGACCGGTCGGGTCATTACATTCACTGTTTAAAGCATTATCATATCTCATGTTATTATCGTTTATAGATGTTGGACTTCGACTATATTTTGAGTTTGTCACTGCTTTCAACCTGAGGTTTGTTTGTTACTTATTGAGTGCATGGGTTCGGTTGTACTCATACTACACTTTTGTACCTTGCGTGCTGATCTTGGAGCTGATGCTGTTGTGTATGGCGGGAACTGACACTAAAGATATACCTGTTCCCCGGATATAGCTGCTATTTGGTCTTGGTCTTTTTATGTATATTTCAAACAGATGTTGTATTTATTTTATACCAGCTTTGTAAATCTAAGTCTTAGAGACTAGTGAATTTTACTACCAATCCTTGGGATTTTGTATAGAAGTTCAGTTATTTTACCCATTGACTCTTATTATTCTCATTTGGGTTGTGTTGAATGTTAATTTTCTTACCTAGCGGGTTAGGTTAGGTGTCATTGATATTTAGCTTAAAGTATATATATTTATATGCATATCGCCTCATGTTTCACTCGTGTTTCGTGGATTTTGGATGTAAAATGTGTTGATTTATATTAATTCGGGGTATTTTTATGTGTAGGAATCATCTGGAAGCAATTGGGGGCGAAAGGGGCGAGACTAGAGCTAAAACGGACGAAAAAAGGAAAAGTTGGATTTTCGGCGCCACAGGCAGCGCTCCACACCACCTGTGGTGCCCTTGACAGAAAGTTTCATAAGCCAGTGCCAGGGCTAGCGTGGGGCGCTGGGCTGGACGCTGGCGACGTGATTTTATCCAAGTTTTCCCTGTACAAGGTTATTTCGGCCCTAGACCTAACCAACGCGTATAAAAGCAAGACTAAGCTTATTTTTGGAGGGAGGACGCCACTTGGAAGAGATAATACACACGAGAAACATCCGGGAGCGAAGAGATCTCAGTTTTCTTCATCTTTTCTTAGTATTTTCAATTATCCAACACTTATGAATTTGTTTGATACTTTCATAAGTGGCTAAAACTCATAGTTCTGGGGTAGTGATTTAGCCATGTATATTGTTGTTTAACTTTGCCTTAACCTTGATTACAATTCACTAATATATGGTTGTTTCTTCAATTCTGTGATTAATTGCTTAATTGTCTGGCCGGCAGTTAGGTTCTATTTACTATCAATGATATGCTTGGGAAAGCCATGTTTAGATTAGAGAAGAATTGAAAAGAGCACGATCTTAACTCTTGGGGGTGAACTTGTGGTTAGGATAGGAATATATCTAGTCACCGTGCTTAATTAAATATCGAAATCGTAATGCGTTCTTAATAGATTGATTTCATAGGAATATAGGCATTAATCTATTTTGAATAGGCGAGTAGTACATCGGGAGAAGGCTACGAGAGCAATTATTCGATTAATTAGCGACCATGAGTGAATTGTATGAAAGGAAAAGTTAACTAGAACACAATAGGATTGGTGAATCGATCACAACCCTGTAATATTTGTCTCTACTGAATACACAACAATCATTTTGCTGCTTGATAATTTAGTTACTAGTTAGAATTATTGTTTAGTATAATCACACTTTTGAACTCAGATTGGCTCGACTGAATAACAATCTTGGTGAATTTAGTGGGTAGTTAATGAAAGTTTTTATGGGTTCGACACTCGACTTATCATTTTATTACTTGTATGACCACGTATACTTGTGTGTGCGTTTGGGAGAAATAAGTTTTTGGCGCCGTTACGGGGACTTGAATATTGACTATGTTCTAGTTTTTGCTTTAATTGTTTATTTCATCAAGTCTAACGTTACTTGATTGTTGCTCTGCTCTCAGGAACTTTGTTTGAATGTGAAGGGTCAAAAGCTAGGACAGACTTCAAGGCTTTGACCCCGAACTTGAGAGAACATTTCATAGGAGGTTGAGGAAAGCAAGGGACACAAATAATCTACAGGCACTTGTTCAATTTCCTGTGAACATGGTAGAGGAGAAACATATGGTTGTTCGGGAGGTGGCGATGCCCAGCATTGCTAATGTTACCTCCAGCATTGTGAAGCCCATAATCACTGGGCACTTTGAGCTGAAACAGAGCATGATCCAGCTACTTCATGCGAACGGGCAGTTTATGGGTGTTCCACACGAGGATCCACAACAGTATATCCTGAATTTCTTGGAGATTAGTGATACTTACATCACTAACTGGGTCACTTCAGACTATGTGAGGCTCACACCTTTTCTGTTCTCTCTGTTGGGTGAAGCAAAGCGATGGCTGAAGGCAGAACTAGCTAAATCTATTACATCATGGAATGATCTGGCAAGGAAATTTCTGGCAAGGTTTTTCCCCCTATAGGCAAAACTGTAAAGATTAGAAGTGAGATAGTCGCCTTCAAATAGAAAGAGGGGGAGTCTTTATACTTAGCTTGGGAGAGGTTCAAGGGGCTGCTCAGAGACTGTCCTCATCACAATCAGACAAACATAGTGTTAGCTCAGACTTTCATAGAAGGGCTACATCCTGAGACAAAAATTGTGATAGATGCTGCAGCTGGAGGTCAAGTGTTAGAGAAAAGCTTTGATGAGATATATGCATTATTGAACAAATTCTCCAAAAGCAATCCTGATTGGCAAGGAGAGATGGGTAGACACACAGTGTAGAAATCTGCAGGGGTTCTCGAGTTAGATGTCATCTCGACATTATCAGTGCAGATTTCCACATTGACCAACCAAGTCAATGAGATGACCTTGGTTATTAACAAGCAACAAGCCCATCCTGTGCAACAGGTTCAATTGTTTTGTGAAGTATGTGGAGAGGGTCACACGAGCAATCTAATCCCAGCAAATCAAAAGTTTGTATATTTTGTGGGTAATGCAAATCGAGGCCATGCAAATCAATGTGGGGACACTTACAATCCTAACTGGAGGAACCACCTGAACTTCTCTTGGGGTGGAAACCAAGGTGCTCAGAATCAGTACAAGCCACAAGAACCTTAAAATAATATAGACCACCTCAGGTTGAGCAACATGCAAACTCGATGAGTCACCTTGAGGAAATGATGAAGAAATTGATGGCTGACCAGCAGGCCCAAACAGCAGAGATGATGAAAAGAGTGATGGCTGACCAGCAGGCCCAAGCAGTAGCGATGAGAAATTTGGAGCGACAAATGGGGTAACTTGCCAGTTCTCAAAATACTCGACCAGCTGGGGCTCTTCCTAGTGATACTGAGCCTAATCCTCAAGCTCAAGTCAATGCGGTTTCATTGAGAAATGGAAGAGTGTTAGAAGAAGTTCTAAAGAAAGAAAAGTATACGGCTAGTCCCGAAGGAGAATTAGTTTTCAAGCCAGTTGAGGAGAATGAGAAAGAGAACAAAGGATCATAGCCAATAATTGTGACAAGGCCACCACCTCTGTTTCCACAATGACTGCAGAAGCAAAAAGATGATGCTAAGTACAAGAAATTCTTAGATATTTTGAGCCAAGTACGTGTGAATTTGCCTTTAGTGGAAATTTTACAGGAAGTACCTAAGTATGCAAGGTATCTCAGAGATATTGTGGCAAACAAACGAAAACATACAGAGTTTAAAACAGTTGCACTAACTGAAGAGTGCAGTGCTAGAGTTCAGAGTAAACTTCCTCCTAAGTTGAAGGATCCTGGGAGTTTCACAATTCCTTTATCTCTTGGAAAATAAGAAGTTGATAGAGCCCTATGTGATTTAGGGGCTAGTATAAATTTGATGCCATCCTCTTTGTTCAAGCAACTCGGATTAGGGGTGTTGAGACCTACTACAATTACTTTACAGTTAGCAGATAGGTCACTAGTTATGCCAGAAGAAACTATTGAGGATGTGTTAGTTCGAGTGGGAAAGTTTATTCTTCCTGCCGGTTTATTTTTCTTGATTACGAGGCAGATGAGGAAGTGCCCATTATTTTGGGGCGACCATTCTTAGCTACTGGTGGAGCGATTATTAATGTGAGGGAAGGGAAGGTAAAGATGAGAGTTGACGATGAGGAAGTCACTTCTAATGTGTACAAGGCACTTAAGCTCCCTAAGCATTATGAGGACTTGTGCATGATTATTGTGGT
>AWOL01S0039050.1:13238-29582 GCA_000715115.1 Nicotiana otophora | reverse complement strand
GTATAATATATTTGAATGTTATATTTATATTTAAGAGGTTCTTTTGGAAATTAGAATTCAAAAAAAAAACACCATCAAATTCGATCCTTTCTATTCTAGGCATGTTCTATCACAATGTTATAGAATTTCCTATTATTCTAAGTGCCTATCTTCATTAACTATAGAAGCAGTAACAAATCAAAGATGAATACAGTACCACAAGCAAGGAAGACAAAGGAGTTAAAGAGAGAAAGAAAACAAATTTTTATTTTTATTTTTCCTCTTTCTTTGGGCCCCGAGAGGTGAGAAGGGGGAAAGTTTGATACAGAGGATGTTCTACAAAACCTTTTCAGTCAATATCAAAAATCGCTTGAGATATTTCATTGAGTTTTTTTTGCTGAATTTCAATTGTTATGAAGGATAGATTGTAAGCACCTCTAAAGCTCTCACGCTGGAATATCTTTAGTTTTAAGTGAAAGCCCCACTGGGATTTAGTTCTTTTTTTATTTTCTTATTTTTCTGATGACTTTAGATTACTTGCTTATGAAAAGATTACATCCCTGCTGAGAATTTGGGATATTATTATGATCTACAGTGATGTGATGTGAGACACTTTTAATACTAAGATACCTCATTTACCTTCTTATTTTTGCCATTTTCTCTCTTTTCATTTTAAATTGATTTGAAAAAATCATCCTAATAATGCTTTGACTATCTTTGAATACATACCTCTACTATGCTTTGATTCTCTGGTTACCTCCTTTTATAATTATGTCTTGAGTCTTTTAAGTTACCTTTCTTTATTATCGAGAAGAAGGAAGTTTGTAATTTATTTTTTTTTAAATATGCATGGGTAGATAGTATGGAAGGAATAAGAAAATAGGTAAAGAAAAGGGAAAATCAAAGGAAAAAAATTGCGTAAGACCATACAGGTGATTCCATGGATTGGAATAGATGGAGATTAGATGTGTGTGTATATATATATATATATATATATATATATTTAATGTATAAACTGAAGAGATCAATTTTTGAGATCTTCTTCTTCCTTTACACGTCTTTTTAAGAAAAGTTAAAAAATATATATAACATCATTTATATAGTCTATACAAAAATCAAATGTCTCTAGAAGTCTAAACACTCTTAAGTGATAAAAAAAATTAGAAAAATAAGTTATAATAATAAAATGAATAAAAACGTAAACTCTAATCTATCCGAATGTGAAAATTAAAAAGAATCTTAGCATATAAAGGAATAGTTTTTATAGCTGATATTAGAAATACGTATATCAACTAAGATTTATATGATCGCTCGAAGCGCGACAAATTTAATAGTGTGTCATATTTTTCTCTCACTAAAAAGTGGGACCCGAAAGACACTTGGCGAAAGATGAGACGAATTTCATACAACTTATGTCTGCCACATAATAATTATGTCTCACACATAATAAAATTGGGTCTTGCGGGAGAAATTTCATTATGTGTGAGATATGTCACATAATACTTGTGTGAGATATTTATTATATGACAAGTGTAATATAGAGAACGACTGTCAAAATAATTTCATTCACCAGACCCTCAGCCGCCGATCTCCTCCATTCTTTATCACTTTTGAGTGTTGATTTCATTTCTACACCCATAAATAAATTTTCATTACACCCATAAAAATTAATCAATTGAATCATCTCATTGCCCCACCTCTTTCACCGTTCAAACACCATCGTCCACACCTCCTTCAATAATCTCCTTCATTCCATAAAATATAAAAAATTCCTTTGATGACTTAAAAAGTGTCACCGCCTTCTTTTGAACTATATCTATTTCTTTTAGCACTCTAGACACACTGAGGGGAGCAAAAAAATATAGAAGTCTCGCGGAGCTGGCTTACTTTTCATATGTATGTGGAGGGAGCTCTAGGATCCAATTTCTTAAGAGAGGTCCCGGTTATATAGACATAACATACACCCAAAAATGAAAGATATAGATCAAGAATCTATTAACATATTTACGAAAAGGATCCCCAATTGTCACTACCTCAATATTTCATGCAAGAATAATGCCCAAAACTAGCTCATCGCCAAAGAAGCAGTTTTTAATAATAAAAAACACCTTACTTGTAGCCACTTAATGGCAGCACAATAATAATGGTGGTTGTTATATATATATTTTGTTTTATTTTTGGTGTTGTTACCATGAACCCTAGGAAAAAAAACCAGTCATCAACCAAAAAATATACTCCATCAATTACTTATCAAATCAAATTTTAAACTCACTTAGGTCAATAATTCTAGCACAAATTAATTCTTAATCAAAAATAGCTATTATGTGACAATGTTGATCAAATATGCTGAAAGCTAGATTACACGTAGATAGCAGAGGAGAAATTTTTATAATTTTTGCTTAAGCTCTATTTTTTTGTATTGCAAGAAAGCTATTGAGTATATGAAAAGAACAGAAAAGAAAGAACGGAAAGAGGATAGTTTAAAAATTGAGAGAGAGAGATCTTCGTTGAAAGAGTAGACTTTGGTTCCAACAAAATGTATCATATTTTTCTCTCACTAAAAAGTGGGACCAACAGACACTTGGCGAAAGATGAGAGGAATTTCATACAATTTATGTCTACCACGTAATAATTATGTTTCACGCATAATAAAATTATGTCTCGCGCAAGAAATTTTATTATGTGCGAGATATGCCACATAATACTTGTGTGAGAGATTTATTATATGACAAGTGTACTGTGGAGCACGACTGTCAAAACAATTTCACCCACCAGACCCTCAGTCGCGATCTCCTCTATTCTTTACCACTTTTGAGTTTTGATTTCATTTCTACACCAATAAATAAATTTTTATTATACCCATAAATATTAATCAATTGAATCATCACATTGCCCAACCACATTTATCATTCAAACACCATCGTCTACGCCTCCTTCAATAATCTCCTTCATTCCGTAAAATATAAAAAAATTCAAAGATCCCCAATTGTCACTACCTCACTATTTCATACAACAATAATGTCCAAAACCATCTCACCGCCAAAGAAGCAGCTTTCCACAATGAAATCCACCTTCCTTATAGACACTTAACGGTAGCACAATAGTAATAGTGGTTGTTATATATTTTTTGATTTTCTTTTTGGTGTTGTTACCATGAAACCTAGGAAAAAAATAAATCATCACCTAAAAAACATACTCCATCAATTACTCATCAGATCCAATTTTAAACCACTTAGGCCAATAATTCTAGCAGAAAGTAATTCTTAATCACAGATAGCTACTATGTGACAATGTTGATCAAATATACCGAAAGCTATAATACTCGTAGATAGCAGAGGAGAAATTTTTATGATTTTTGTTTAATCTCTATTTTTTTGTATAACAGGAAAGCTATTGAGTAAATGAAAAGAATGGGAAAGAAAGACACGGAAGAGAATAGTTTAAAAATTAAGAGAGAGAGAGAGAGAGAGAGAGAGAGAGATATGCGTTGAGAGAGGAGACTTTGGTTCCAAAAAAAATGTATCATATTTTTCTCTCATAAAAAGTGGGACCCGAAAGACACTTGGCAAAAGATGAGAGTAATTTCATACAACTTATGTCTGCCACGTAATAATTATGTCTCATGCATAATAAAATTATGTCTCGCACGAGAAATTTTATTATGTGTGATATATTCCACATAATACTTGTGTGAGGGATTTATTGTATGACAAGTGTACTGTGGAGCACGGTTGTCAAAACAATTTCACCTATTAGACCCTTAGCCGCCGTTCTCCTCCATTCTTTACCACTTTTGAGGATCTCCTCCATTCTTTACCACTTTTGAGTTTTGATTTCCTTTCTCCATCAATAAATAAATTTTTATTACACCCATAAACATTATTCAATTGAATCATCTCATTGCCCCACCCCATTCATCGTTCAAAAACCACCGTCTACATCTTCTTCAATAATCTCATTCATTCCATAAAATATAAAACCTTCCCAAGGATCCCCAATTGTCTACCTCACTATTTCATGCAATCCAAAACCATCTCACCGCCAAAGAAACAGTTTTCCACAATAAAAATTACCTTACTTGCAGCCACTTAACGGCAGTACAATAGTAGTGGTGGTTATTATATTTTTTTTAGTTTTGTTTTTGGTGTTGTAACCGTGAACCCCAGGAAAACAAACCAGTCATCAACTAAAAACATACTCCATAAATTACTTATCATATCTAATTTTAAACCCACTTAGGTCAATAATTTTAGCATAAATTAATTCTTAATCACACGCAACTATTATGTGACAATGCTAACCAAATATGCCGAAAGCTAGATTACTCGTAGATAGAAGAGGATAAATTTTTATGATTTTGTTTAAGCTATACTTTTTTGTATAGCAAGAAATCAATTGAAGTAAATGAAAAAAACAGAAAAGAAAGACAAGGAAGAGGATAATCACAAAATTGAGATAGAAAGAGATTTGCGTTGAGAGAGGAGAATGTATCATCTTTTTCTCTCACTAAAAAGTGGGACCCGAAAGACACTTGGTAAAAGATGAGAGTAATTTCATACAACTTATGTCTGCCACGTAATAATTATGTCTCACGCATAATAAAATTATGTCTCGCACGAGAAATTTTATTATGTGTGAGATATTCCACATAATACTTGTGTGAGGGATTTATTATATGACAAGTGTACTGTGGAGTACGGTTGTCAAAATAATTTCACCTATTAGACCCTTAGCCGCCGATCTCCTCCATTCTTTACCACTTTCGAGTTTTGATTTCCTTTCTCCACCAATAAATAAATTTTCATTACACCTATAAACATTAATCAATTGAATCATCTCATTGCCCCACCCCATTTATCGTTCAAAAACCACCGTCTACATCTTCTTCAATAATCTCCTTCATTCCATAAAATATAAAAACTTTCCAAGGATCCCCAATTGTCTACCTCACTATTTCATGCAATCCAAAACCATCTCACCGCCAAAGAAACAGTTTTCCACAATAAAAACCACCTTACTTGCAGCCACTTAACGGCAGTATAATAGTAGTGGTGGTTGTTATATATGTTTTTTAGTTTTATTTTTGGTGTTATAACCGTGAACCCCAGGAAAACAAACCAGTCATCAACCAAAGACATAATCCATAAATTACTTATCATATCTAATTTTAAACCCACTTAGGTCAATAATTTGAGCATAAATTAATTCTTAATCACACGCAACTATTATGTGACAATGCTGATCAAATATGATAAAAGCTAAATTACTCGTAGATAGAAGAGGATAAATTTTTATGATTATTTTTAATCTCTACTTTTTTGCATAGCAAGAAATCAATTGGAGCAAATGAAAAGAACAAAAAAGAAAGACAAGGAAGAGGATAATCAAAAAATTGAGATAGAAAGAGATTTGCGTTGAGAGAGGAGAATGTATCATATTTGTTTCTCACAAAAAAGTGGGACCCGAAAGACACTTGGCGAAAGATGAGAGAAATTTCATACAACTTATGTCTGTCACGTAATAATTATGTCTCGCGCATAATAAAATTATGTCTCGCACGAGAAATTTTATTATGTGTGAGATATTCCACATAATACTTGTGTGAGAGATTTATTATATGACAAGTATACTGTGGAGCACGATTGTCAAAATAATTTCACCTATTAGACCCTTAGCCGCCGATCTCCTCCATTCTTTACCACTTTTGAGGATCTCCTCCATTCTTTACCACTTTTGAGTTTTGATGTTTTTTCTCTACCAATAAATAAATTTTCATTACACCCATAAACATTAATCAATTGAATCATCTCATTGCCCCACCCCATTCATCGTTCAAAAACCACCGTCTACATCTCCTTCAATAATCTCCTTCATTCCATAAAATAATAAATACTTCCCAAGGATCCCCAATTGTCTACCTCATTATTTCATGCAATCCAAAATCATCTCACTGCCAAAGAAGCAGTTTTTCACAATAAAAACCACCTTACTTGCAGCCACTTAACGGCAGTACAATAGTAGTGGTGGTTGTTAATATATGTTTTTTAGTTTTGTTTTTGGTGTTGTAACCGTGAACCCCAGAAAAACAAATCAGTCATCAACCAAAAACATACTCCATAAATTACTTATCAGATCTAATTTTAAACCCACTTAGATCAATAATTTTAGCACAAATTAATTCTTAATCACATGCAACTATTATGTGACAATTCTGATCAAATATGTCGAAAGCTAGATTACTCGTAGATAGAAGAGGATAAATTTTTATGATTTTTGTTTAAGCTCTACTTTTTTGTATAGCAAGAAAGAAATTGGAGTAAATGAAAAGAATAGAAAAGAAAGACAAGGAAGAGGATAATCAAAAAATTAAGATAGAAAGAGATTTGCGTTGAGAGAGGAGAATGTATCACATTTGTTTCTCGCTAAAAAGTGGGACCCAAAAGACACTTGGCGAAAGATGAGAGGAATTTCATACAACTTATGCATGCCACGTAATAATTATGTCTCACGCATAATAAATATCACGACCCAAAATCCACTATAGGTCGTGATGGCACCTAACGCCACCGTCAGGCAAGCCTACAGTGATTAATCAACTTAGTTATTCATTTTATTATTTTCGAAATCATGAATCCCATTAAATAAGTAGAGTAAAATCTAGTACTCACAGAAAACCCGTGATTATATTTTCTAATTTCCGTATAACATATAAATTACAAGGTTAAATGATAATAATTATGTGAACTACAATAATGAACATTCAGTAGGAATCCCAAAATTCGGTGTCACAAATGCATGAGCATCTACTAAGGAGTACAATAATAATACAATATTTGTCTGGAATACAAGTTAGACAGGAGAATATAAATAACTCTAATGGAGACTCTGTATGCTACGGATCGTAACATGGAATTTAACTCATCGTGAAGTCCTCACAATAGTCGCACCTTTGCGCCCAAAAGACCAACAAACATATATATGTATATACCTTCACAATAAGTGCAGCAAGTGTAGCATGAGTACGTAAATCAACATGTACCCTGTAAGTATCTAGCCTAACCCCGGAGAAGTAGTGACGAGGTATCAACATCGATACTTACTAGTGGTCTAATAACTCAAATACAATAGGAAGTAAACAAATATATGGCAGGGTAATAAACAGTATAAAAAAATATAGGTACGTGGTACAATCATCCTCTGAATAATAAATTCAAGCTCTCAATTATCAGTTACCTCCTCAACCGGAGTATATATAAAATGGACCTCACCAGATTGGTCGTCACAACTAAAACCAGGAAAACACACGGATACGCTGGTTTCTTGTCAAATATTGCACACGACGCTACCAAGGAGAATAGCCCGATCCCATACGGCTCGATCTCATACGGCTCGATCCCATAATAATGTTTACACCATCGAGGACCAAACGGCACGAACTATAGATGCATCTATTATACTGCCGAGGCGAGTAATAAGCTTTAACGGGTCTTTGACCCAACTTACGAATAAACATGTGAGTTATGAACTTTAATGAAAGCTTTGCGATGAAAACGCACAACGCATGAGGAATTCATAAGGGAAGCACAAATTATTCTGCGGATTATCAAGTAGCTCATCACATATCTACAATAGCGAGTCTATCACCCTATGCAAGTCTAGTATCAAGTCGTAACGCAAATTAAAGGAATTGAACGAGCAAAGATGACTCAAATAGTACAATTATATCATGGTGTGAACCTAAGTCTACCATGATATAATAAAGAATTCTAGCATACGCACGGACACTCGTCACCTCATACATGTGTAGCTCCCACAACATGTAGCACATAAGAATATAATACCTACGGGGTAAATTCCCCCTTATAGGATTAGACATGAGACTTACCTCGCTCCGAAGTTCCATAATCGGCTCCAACGCCACTCTAACACCTCAAACTGTTGCCCATCGTTCCAAAACTAGTCAAACAACGTGCAAACCAATAAAAATATACTCTAATACTCGTAATAAATCAATTTATAACAATTTTCAACTCCATTCGAAAAGTCAATAAAGTCAACCCCGGGCTCACGTGCCCATAACCTGACAAAACTCATAAAATCCGATAACCCATTCAATTACTAGTCCAACCATACTACTTTCACTCAAATCTGACTCCCAATCGACGTTCAAAACTCAAAAATTCACTCTATGAAACTTTAAACAAAAACCCTCAATTTCTCTTTTTAAATCATCAACCAAATTTTAAAAACGAGGATATATTCATGAAATATAATCAAAACTGAGTAGAGACCATTTACCCCAATCCATATGGCAAAAATCGATTCAAAAATCGTTTCAATCTGAACTCCATAGCTCCAAATATGATAAAATGGCTGAAACCCTCGAAATATAGCTTCTGCTCAGGTATTTACCCTTCACGATCGCGGAAAATGCTTTGCGATTGCGAAGTACAACTTTTATCAGCTCAAAATTGCCCTTCGCAATTGCGAAAAACCAAGCACGATCGCGAAGAACAAGCTGCCTAACTCCTCCAGACATCCTCTAGTATAATGATCATAACTATTTTTACAAAACTCCAAATAAAAAACGGTTTGACTTTATGAAATCTAGACACCAAGGTCTACAACTTTCATCCATGGATCACCTCCATATTCCTTATAGGTTGCAAGATATAAGATTCCAAAATCAGCCATGTGCAGCAGAAATTTCTTCTTCGCGAACGCGAATCTGTCTCCGCGAACGCTATTCACAGACCCCTTTCTCCCATTTTTCTCTTCGCGAACGCGATCCAATGTCCGCTATCGCAATGCACACTTCTGTAGACAAAAAAACAGCAATTAGAAATGGCTAGAAATGATACGAAACCACCCTAAAACTTACCCTAGCCCCTCGGGACCCCGTTCGAACATACCAACAAGTCCCAATATCTTATATAAACTTTGCCAAAGGCTCTAAATGCCAAAAATAACATAAAAATTATGAATCGACGATAAAAATCTTTCTTTCAACTTTCAAACTTTCAAACTTCGAGGAACGCGCCCGAATCATATAAAAACCTTCCAGAATAAAGCCAAGTCCATATTCCTTATAGGTTGCAAGATATAAGATTCCAAAATCAGCCATGTGCAGCAGAAATTTCTTCTTCGCGAACGCGAATCTGTCTCCGCGAACGCTATTCACAGACCCCTTTCTCCCATTTTTCTCTTCGCGAACGCGATCCAATGTCCGCTATCGCAATGCACACTTCTGTAGACAAAAAAACAGCAATTAGAAATGGCTAGAAATGATACGAAACCACCCTAAAACTTACCCTAGCCCCTCGGGACCCCGTTCGAACATACCAACAAGTCCCGATATCTTATATAAACTTTGCCAAAGGCTCTAAATGCCAAAAATAACATAAAAATTATGAATCGACGATAAAAATCTTTCTTTCAACTTTCAAACTTCGACGAACGCGCCCGAATCATATAAAAACCTTCCAGAATAAAGCCAAAATTTACTCACAAGTCACAAATCACGATACGAACCTATTCCAAAACTCGAAACCCCAAACGGACATCGATATCACCAAAGTCCACCTCAAACCAAACTTAGCAAATTCTAAAACCTTTAAAATGCCAACTTTTGATAATAAGTGCCAAAATGCTCGTGGGTGACCCGATACTCAACCCGAACATACGCCCAAGTACGAAATCATCATACGAACCTATTGGAATCTTCAAATCCCGATTTTGAGGTCGTTTACTCAAAAGTCAATTCTTCCAACTTAAAGCTTCCAAAATTAGAATTTTTCATCTGAATCAACTCTGAACTTCCCGAAATTCGATTCTGACTATACATACAAGTCACAAAACATGAAGTGAAGCTACCCAAGGCCTCAAACCGTCGAGCGACACACTAAATCTCAAAACAACCGATCGGGTCGTTACATTCTCCCCCACTTAAACATACGTTCGTCCTCGATTGTGCCAACAACTATTCCAGAGTTGTCCAAAATCACTGTTTAACACCTCGTGCACCTTCCCTTGCCACCACAACCCATGGGAGCACATTAGCTCGAGCCAGACTGAAGATCCTCACTATAACCTTAGGTAACAAGCCTTAGAACCAAATTTCGACATCCGAAATTCTCCACGAAACTCGATTCTAATATACGAACACCGCATCAATCACTACACACTGTACCAAAACGTGATCATGCACCTTTGCTGAAATTACACCACGCACCGCATAATTCACATGCCCATAATACCATTCTTCGACCACAATAGCTGCAATTTCGTGAATCCAAGGCCCGCAATACGCCTCATAACACATGTAAGCCTTGTTCCAACTTTTGCAATACCGCCACGATGAAAGAGATGTTTAGAAACTCATAACCACCTGCCAAAACGATAATTCATAGAGTCTCTTCACCTGACAAGGACCATTACCTCATTCTGAATTGAATAATGATATTTTCTCTTTAATATACCCTACTTAAATCTGATCGCATTGATATCAGGTCCAATAAGCCACCTCTAACACCGTCAAAAATCTCATACAACCCCATCAAGTGCCAACAAGCTACAACTCGAATATGACTCATAAGGAAGAACGAACTCTGATAAGGAACTACCCAGTCGCGTAACGAATAAAACAACCGAAAAGATATGAACCTTTCTTAGAGAATGAGAAACAAAATACACCGAAATAAGTATAGGGAACAGTACTCAACATCTCACTATTGCGGCGTGCAATCTGATCCACACATGATACCGTTGCGGCATAATATACCCGTGGCGGTGTGCCACCCAATCCAACCAATATACCTGTGGAGACATGCCACCCGATCCACACAATAACCAACAAGGAAACACCTATTAGCCGTAATGCTTATACTTATGAAATACCCGAATATCAACCACAAACACGGCAAGTGCATAATAAAACCCTGGGGAGACAGATAGCGTCATGCGCTACAAAACCCAAGCACGACAAGGTACAATAAATAACCTACATCTCGAGAGCCATCCTGCTCATATAACACCACAAACTACATGTTTTCACAACACACGTGCGAATAATCAAGAACGGAAAAGAAAGACAGGGAAGAGGATAGTTTAAAAATTGAGAGAGAGAAAGATTTGCGTTGAGAGAGGAGACTTTGGTTCCAACAAAATGTATCATATTTTTCTCTCACTAAAAAGTGGGACCCGAAAGACACTTGGCGAAAGATGAGAAGAATCTCATACAACTTATGTATACCATGTAATAATTAAGTCTCACACATAATAAAATTGTGTCTCACACGAGGAATTTTATTATGTGTGAGATATGCCACATAATACTTGTGTGAGGGATTTATTCTATGACAAGTGTACTGTGGAGCATGGCTGTCACGAAGGGTCGACATCGACACTTATTAGTGGTCCAATAAATCAAGTACAACCGAAAGTAAATAAGTATAAGGCATGGTAAAAATACTATAAACAAAGTTAAACACGTGGTACGATCCTCCTCTGAACAGTAAACGCAAGCCCTCAATTATCGGTCACCTCCTCAACCGGAGTATATATGGAAAATGGTCCTCACTAGATAGATCGTCATAACTCAAATCAGGAAACACTCATGGATACGATGCCTTCTTGCCAAATATTACGCACGACATTGCCGAGGCTAACAGTCTGATTCCATAAGAGTGTTTATAGAAATGCTGAGGCGTACAGCCCGATTCCATAATAATGTGTGCATTGTCGAGGGTCGAACGGCGTGAACCATAAATGCATCTATTATACTGCCGAGGTGAACGTACCGCTCCCATGAGAATATGAAGTTTTAACGGGTTCTTGACCCCACTCACGAAGATACATGCGAGTTATGAAATATAAAGAAGCTTTTCAACAAAAACGCACAATGCGCGAGAATTTTGTAAGGAAAACACAATTATTTCGCGGCTAATCAAGTAGCTCGTCACATCTCTACAATAGCGGTCTATCACCCTATTCAAGTCTAGTCTCAAGTCGCAATGCGAAATATAGGAATTGAACGAGCAAAGATAACTCAAATAGTACGATTATAGCATGGCGTGAACCTAAGTCTACCTGGACATAATAAGGAATTCTAGCATACGCACGGATACTCGTCATCTCATTTTGTGCATAGCTCCCACAATATGTAGCACATAAGAATATAATACCTACGGGGTAAATTTCCCTCCACAGGGTTAGACAGAAAACATACCTCGCTCCGATGTTCCATAACCGACTCCAATGCCTCTAACTCTTCAATTCAAAGCCAAAGGATCCGAAACTAGTCAAACAATGTGCAAATAAATCAAAATATACTTCAATGCTTATAATTAATCAATTTATAACAATTTCCAACTCCACTCGAAAAGTCAATAAAGTCAACCCTCGGGCCCACGTGCCCGGATTCCAAAAATTTCAAAGAAAAACTTTACCCATAACGCCACGAACTCAAATATATAATTTATTTTAAATTCCATATCCAATTTTGCGGTAAAAATTCAAAAATATCAATTTCTAAGTTTTCTACCAAAATTCTAAATTCCTACTAATTTTCATGTTTAAATCCATATATAAACCATGTATTTACTCACAATATGCGAGAATTACTTACCTTGACATGGATGATGAACATCTTCCCTCCAAGAGCACCAACAATCGCCCAACCAAATAAAAATATGAGAGACATGGGCTAAGTCTCGGATTAAAAGCACCCCAATGCCCAGTGTACTATGGAACACACCTCTCAAAAACAAATTTTAAATAATTTTACCACTTTTGAGTTTTGATTTCATTTCTATACCAATAAACAAATTTTTATTATTCCCATAAATATTAATCAACTGAATCAACTCACTGCCCCACCCCATTCACCGTTCAAACACCATCGTCTACGCCTCATTCAATAATCTCCTTCATTCCATAAAATATCAAAAATTCTCAAAGATCCTGAATTGTCACTACCTCACTATTTCATGCAACAATAATGTCCAAAACTATCTCACCGTCAAAGAAGCAGTTTTCCACAATGAAAACCACCTTACTTATAGCCAGTTAACGGCAGCACAATAGTAATGGTGGTTGTTATATATTTTTTAGTTTTCTCTTTGGTGTTGTTACCATGAACCCCAGGAATAAAAACCAATCATCAACCAAAAAACATACTCTATCAATTACTCATCAGATTCAATTTTCAACCCACTTAGGTCAATAATTCTAGCACAAATTAATTCTTGATCACAAGCAGCTATTATGTGACAATGCTGATCAAATATGCCGAAAGCTAGATTACTCGTAAATAGCAGAGGAGAATTTTTTTTTATTTTTGTTTAAGATCTATTTTTTTGTGTAGCAGGAAAGCTATTTAGTAAATGAAAAGAACAGAAAAGAAAGACAGAAAAGATAGTAGTTTAAAATTTGAGAGAGAGAGATCGAGAGATCGAGAGAGGAGACTCTAGTTCCAACAAAATGTATCATATTTTTCTCTCACTAAAAAGTGGGACTCAAAAGACACTTGGCGAAAGATGAGAGGAATATCATACAACTTATGTCTACGATGTAATAATTGTGTCTCACGCATAATAAAATTGTGTTTCACACGAGAAAATTTATTATGTGTGAGATATACTACATAATACTTGTGTGAGGGATTTATTATATGAAAAGTGTACTGTGGAACATGGTTGTCAAAATCATTTCACCTATCAGACTCTTAGCCGCCGATCTCCTCCATTCTTTACCACTTTCGAGTTTTGATTTCCTTTCTCCACCAATAAATAATTTTTCATTACACCCATAAACATTAATCAACTGAATCATCTCATTGCCCCACCTCATTCACCGTCGAAACACCATCGTCTACGCCTCCTTAAAAGATCTCCTTCATTCCATAAAATATAAAAAATTCCCAAGGATCCCCAATTGTCACTACCTCACTATTTCATGCAAGAATAATGCCCAAAACCATCTCACCACCAAAGAAGCAGTTTTCCACAATAACACCTTACTTGCAGCCACTTAGCAACAACACAATAGTAATGGTGGTAGTTATATATTTTTTTAGTTTTGTTTTTGGTGTTGTTATCGTGAACCCCAGGAAAAAAAACGCAGTCATCAACCAAAAAATATACTCCATCAATTACTTAGCAGAACAAATTTTAAACCCACTTAGGTCAATAATTTTAGTACAAATTAATTTTTATTCACATGTAGCTATTATGTGACAATGTTGATCAAATATGCCGAAGCTAGAATACTCGTAGATAGACAAGGAGAAATTTTTATGATTTTTGTTTAAGCTATACTTTTTTGTATAGCAAGAAAGTTATTGAGTAAATGAAAAGAACAGAAAAGAAAGACAGGGAAGAGGATAGTTTAAAAATTGTGAGAGGAGAAATTTTATTATTTGCGAGAAATGCCACATAATACGTGTATGAGGGATTTATTATATGACAAGAATACTGTGGAGCACAGCTGTCAAAACAATTTCACCCACCAGATACTCAGCCGCCGATCTCCTCCATTCTTTACCACTTTTGAGTGTTGATTTTATTTCTACACCCATAAATAAATTTTCATTATACCCATAAATATTAATCAACTGAATCATCTTATTTCCCCACCCCTTTCACTGTTCAAACACCATCGTCTACACTTTCTTCAATAATCTCTTTCATTCCATACAATATAAAAACTTCTCAAGGATCCCTAATTGTCACTAACTCACTATTTCATGCAAAAATAATGCCCAAAACCATCTCACCGCCAAAGAAGTAACTTTCTACAATAAAAACTAGCTTACTTGCATCCACTTAACGACAACACAATAGTAATGGTGGTTGTTATATATTCTTTTAGTTTTATTTTTGGTGTAGTTACCATGAACCCCAAGAAAAAAACCCAGTCATCAACCAAAAAACATACTCCATGAATTACTTATCAGATCCAATTTTAAACCCACTTAGGTTAATAATTCTAGCACAAATTAAGTCTTAATCACAGACAACTATTATGTGACAATGCTGATCAACTATGCCAAAAGCTAGATTACTCGTAGATAGCAGAGGAAATTTTTTTATGATTTTTGTATAAGATCTACTTTTTGTATAGCAGGAAAGTTATTGAGTAAATAAAAAGAACAGAAAAGAAAGACAGAGAAGAGAATAGTTTAAAAATTGAGAGAGAGAGAGAGATCTGCGTTGAGAGATGAGGCTCTGGTTCCAACAAAATGTATCATGTTTTTCTCTCACTAAAAAGTGGGACTCGAAAGACACTTGGCGAAAGATGACAGGAATCTCATACAACTTATGTTTGCCACATAATAATTGTGTCTCACACGAGAAATTTTATTATGTGTGAGATGCTACATAATACTTGTATGAGAGATTTATTATATGTGTCACGACCCAAAATCCATAAAGGTCGTGATGGCGCTGGACACCATAGTCAGGCAAGCCAACAATAATTACTTAATTGGTTCTCATTTTATTTATTTTTTTTGAAATCATATTTTCCTTCAATTTAAATAGTAAAGAATGAGGATTTACAGAGTAAATAATAATACTTTTAACAAATTCAATACATAACAACCCATAATTATCCCAAAACTCGGTATCACAAGTGCACGAGCATTAACTAGGAATATAAAATAAAATACAGCAGTTGTCCGGAATACAAATTGGACAGAAAAATTATAAATATTCCGAAGAAGACTCTGATGGCTGCGGGTCGACAAATGTAATGCAGCTCACCTAGGTCCCTGCGTGTATACATGCCTCTGCTCTCACATGGCCTCTAGACATATATGTACCTGCACAAAAATATACAGCAAGTGTAGTATGAGTACGTAAGCAACGTGTACCCAGTAAGTATCTAGCCTAACCCTGAAAAAGTAGTGACGAGGGATCGACATCGATACCCACTAGTGGTCCAATAACATAAGGTACAGTAAAGAGGTAGCAAATATGAGGCAGAGTAAGTAAGTGAAATAGACTAATATAGATCACGTGGTACAAATCCCCTCTCTTTATGAGGAACTCAAACTCTTCATTAGAAATTCCCTCCTTAACCGGAGCATATA
The DNA here is from genome assembly GCA_000715115.1 of Nicotiana otophora. Lineage (NCBI taxonomy): Eukaryota > Viridiplantae > Streptophyta > Magnoliopsida > Solanales > Solanaceae > Nicotiana > Nicotiana otophora. The sequence continues at coordinate 13,513 of AWOL01S0039050.1, read as the reverse complement.
TATAAGTATAGTGAAACTCATCAAATGGCTACCATAATTCAAATCTGGAATTTATAGATACAGTGACTTCTTGCCAAGTTTTACGCAAAATTTCATTGGAGGGTGATATAGGAAATGCCGAGGCGTACGACCCGATCCAACATAATAATAAAATTGTGCACTGCCGAGGGTCGAACGGCTCGAACCATATGATAAATCAATTAACCTGCCGAGGCGAATGACCCGCTCCCATGAGAGTGTGGTACATAAATCCTGTCGAGGCGAATGACCCGATC
>AWOL01S0039047.1:23336-35797 GCA_000715115.1 Nicotiana otophora | reverse complement strand
AGCATATACTGTGTTTCATACCAATGCTATTAGTTATTGGAGTTGTCAAGTCCAATTTTAAACTCATAGTGGTTGACTGGATTTGACGAGCAATTTTAGGTCTTCGGTTGTCCCCATACTTCGGTATTCGAGGAACTAAGTGGGTGGAAAGGCAAGTGCATGTCGAAATAAATAGCTTTGTTAGGAATTCCTATGGTTATATATATTGTCTTTAATTCTTCTTTCCCCGTCGTGATTTTGTAATTTACATTTGATACAATTTTTCTTTAAAACTTTTGGATGATGATGGCGAGACTTTCCTAGTAAATGAAAAGGGAAAAAGAAAAATTGGTGTCATGATCCGGTGGAAAAATGTTTTGAACAGCTCTAATATGAGTGATAACGTGGTTTTTAGAGCACTAGATTGTCTTCTTGTGGCAATTAATACCTGTTAGTTGTTACTATACGGTATGCTAAGCTTTATTGACGATCATTTCGATTGAGCAAGCTAGACTGTGTCTTCTTGTGGCAATTAATACCTGTTAGTTGTTACTATACGGTATGCTAAGCTTTATTGACGATCATTTCGATTGAGCAAGCTAGACTGCTAGAGTTCACACTCCAACTTTGGAAGGTTAATCTTTATATTTCAGGTGCCCTTTTAATCCGCTTTTAAAATGTTGCGATGCATTCTATTTTTATTTATTTTTCCTTATTCTTGATCTAGTTTTCAACTTCAAATCTGAATATTAATGCTAGATGTGCACTTAACTAGAGACATTTCTGTAGTAATTATTCTCAAAACGTTTTGCTTAAGGTTTTTGGAAATTTCTCAAAGAGTTAGCAAATTGCGAGAATAGCGAGAGTAAAAGAGTCTGAAATATTTAGTTGGAGCTGGAATTGTAACTAATATATTTGTTGTTGTTCAAAAGAACTTTGAATTTATTCAGCATTAGATTATTCTTTCGTTTACTTTCAAGTTTGGACAAATGGACCTAAGATTCCTTTGTGGTCCTTGCATCTACAAATTGCAACTTCAGCCCTCTAGAGATCTTTCATTATAAATGAAATGATCAATTATGTCACTTAATCATGTTATTAGTTACATGCACTCCTTAAAAAAGTTATAGAAATTATGGTCAATTATTATTTCTTGATAAGTATTAATGTTATATTACATATATAATTTAAATAAATTTAATTTCCGAATGACAATGCATTTAATCCTATTACTGGAATCCAACTTGATTTGACTCCTTAAATGCTCAGTGATTAACATCAAAATTAAAAACAAAAAAAAAAAACAAAAAAAGCGAAAAAGTGTGAAGGTGGAATACTCCTATCCGAATTAATTTTGGATTCATCTCCCCGCACCAACCCGCTGCTACCCCCATATAATAATATACAAATCAAAAGAAAACACCAAGAAATAAAGAAAACCCAAACTACTCTTTTCTCTCTCTCTCTCTGCTTGAGTTTTTTCGGTCTCAAGGAAAAAATGGTTGCGACGAGACGAAGTGGATCTCTGCCGTCCACTGTTAAACGGTCGTCGTCCTCCTCAGACGATTCTTCCTCCAAACGCCAAAAGGTAATTTCAGCTCACTTCAATTGGTCTGCCGTTATCTTTTTATTTTTTTATTTTTTTATGTTCGGTGAGTCAAATTTTATTGATTTTTCATTTTTGTTTTTATTTGGATTGGGTGATTTTAGGTAGATAATAATAATGCGGAGTCGTCGGAGAAACCGAAGTCGTCTCTTCCACCACCGACGGAGAATCCCAAGGAGTTAGCCTCTACTGACCCGCCGGAATTCGACGCCGTTACTCCTCAGGCTACTTCCGGCGACGGTGAGACCGCCGCCAAGATTGATGATGCACCTGCCGTATCCGTTGTCGCACCTACAACAGCAGGCAACTCGCTGTTAACTTTTTTATTGCTAAATTTACTGTTTTTTTACTACTTGTTTACTTTGAATCTTGATCATATCCAAAGAGTATGTAAGGTTAGTTACTTTCTCATTTTCTGGGATTTTAGGGGCAACGCCTGCTATAGTTGATAAGCCCAGGAGTTCCATGAGTTTGAGGAAGCAAAATCAAGGTTCTGAAACGACGTCACCTTGGTGTTGGCTTATGTCAGAGTATCCACAGGTTAACTTTCTTGCATCAAGATTCTCTTTTGAATGTAATTTGATTGTCGTAACTCCCATTTGTTTGGAGCTAATGTTTTGCAATTCAAGATAGTATATTTATTTGGTTTCATTGTATGTACTGCAGAACCCAACTATACATGTTTCGGCTACGAATTTCTTGGTTGGTTCTAGCAAAAACGCTCATTTGCATATCAAGCACCAAACAGTTAGTGCAACCTTATGTTCATTAAGGCTTACACAGGTATTGCTTCAATTTCTGGTCTTTATCCCGATCTATTCCCAAATTTTGTTGCTATCTGACCATGGGTTTAAGACTTTTCCCTGTGCCGGTGACAGTATTAATACAAAGAATTTGTGAAAAAGAAGAAATAAAGAATAAAAAGAAACTTTTGGTAATTTGGATTTCTGCCCTTTTTTTGGTCAGCTCATGGACCGTTTCTGTCCAAGATTGCAATTACAACAAATCTGTTGCACAATCTAACTTGGTGTGGCCCTGCCATTTTTTCCGGATCATTAATGCTAGACTGTAACAGCTACTGCCCATGTTGATAAATGTCCACGTTCTGAAATTTTGTTTAAAAGTTATAAACAATTCATAGCACTGTTTACATGTTGGCTGAACCTTTTCAAGTTATTTTTTNGTTTAAAAGTTATAAACAATTCATAGCACTGTTTACATGTTGGCTGAACCTTTTCAAGTTATTTGGAGNTTTTAAATGATCTTTGGGTGCTTCTGGAAATTTTTCCGTACCTGGCTTTGAATCGCTGCATATGAAAACTCACTCTTGGAATAAATATATCTGTGCTCACTTTGGTGTTTATTTTATATTCTTTTTTTCGGAGATGAACTTCACACTGTGTATATGCAGTATGAGTACTCATTGTTTGTGAAAATGATCAGCATGAAGGAAAGTGGGTTGCTGTGCTCGAGAGCAGGGGCAAAGGATCTGTGCAAGTTAATGGAAAAACAATAAAGAAGAATACTAGTTGCATTCTCAATTCGGGTGATGGGCTTGCTTTTGGTCTTGTGGGAAATCATGCTTATGTATCCTTAGAGTTACTTTCGCGTTTCCTCCTGTGTCTCGTCATTTTTCTGATTTTTTGGGGGTTTTTGTCAAGTTCTGTTCTTTCTTTTCTTTGGCTACATGATTTGTAGGAATATCCTTAACATTTGCATGTATAGATATTTCAGCAGCTTCCATATGAGCTTGGAGTTAAGTCGCCTCCTTCAGATGTTAGGACCAGTGCAGGTAAATTGCTGCGCGTTGAAAAGAGAGCAGGAGATGCTTCAGCTGTAGCTGGTGCTTCCATTTTGGCATCGCTTTCAAGCCTGCGGCAAGATCCGTCGCGCTTGAAACCTACGTCTCAGGTTAGTGGGAATGAGCTGCCTTCTTCCCCTGTTATTCATGAAGATGAGCTTGATGGCCTCGAAGTCGACTCTGCTGCAAATGTTAGCAGCAGCAGTGCTGCTGATGTTGGGTTGACTAGCAAGATCCTCCTTCTTGATGGAGACCTGAACTCTGGCAGAGAGGCAGGCAATGTAAAGTGTCGAACTAATTTATTTCTTTTTTGTATTTTATCATGGGTATGAGCTCACTTATATGTGAGATAAACTAATTAGAATTATGCATGGACAGATACTGGAGGAAAGAGACTGGACCAGAGATGCAATGCCAGCTTCCGCAACAGGGGTGTCTCTAAGATGTGCAGTATTTAAAGAAGAGATTCATGCTGCAATAGTTGATGGACAACAGCTAGAAGTTTCATTTGATAGCTTTCCATATTACTTAAGGTATGCCCCAAGATCACTGTGCATTATCCTATTACATCCTATACTTCTTATAGTCCTTTATACTTGTGGCTTTCTGCTTGTTACTCTTGGCACTTCTGATTATTCGCTCACCACGTGAAATGTGAAAAATGTCAACCTACGCAAGTTTATGCTTGTACTAAAGTCAAATATGGCGCTGTTGATACTTGTTAAATTCAGAGGGAGTAGGACATCTGTGTTAGGCTTCAAGTGATATCCGCAAATGGAGTAACTAGCAGGTGGTGGTTTAGTAATTGGGCTGTGTGGGAGCAACTTTCACTAAAGTGCTCTTGTAGTTACTGGAAGGAATTTGATAGTACAGAAAGACTCTTGCATAAAATGCAAAACCAACAAAGTATGCACTCTTCACTTACTACTTTAAGGCGAAAATTCTAACCTACATTAAAGAGAGATAATTCTTAAGTTAAAAGATTGAAAGAATATGTCAGGTAACTGATGTTTCACTATTTGCAAGAAGCTTCACTGAACTTATATATTTCAAAGAAGCTTATATGAAAGTCAGAATGTTTTTATTCGCTGTAATGTACACTTCATAGCTTTGTGCTTGTTGCTTGATTGCCTTATTTACTGGCTCACTAGAATTTAAAGCAACAACTATGTCTCAGTCTCAAGTTTGGGTCGGCGATATGGATCCTCATTTCTTTCTTTAAGTTCAACTCGTATCCTCATCATTACCAAAATAAAATATAAGTCAAAGTAAAAAAATAAGGATAAGTATATATAGATAATAGTATTAATCACTATTGTCAAAAGTGAAAAGCTCTAAAAGGCGCTCTAGTTCGATTGGGGCTTTAAGCGCAAAGCACAAATAAAGTGCGGGCTTGATTAAAAAAAGATTAACTAAGGAAAAAAAATAAAAATACATATGTAATTACAGAAAAAAGAAACAAACTCACTCCTAATGTTTTCCTCAGCAACTAATACACTTATTTGCTAATAATATTTGTTGCTTAGTATTGTCCAATTTAAGATAGAACTCATGGGCATTGAGTTCCACACCTTAGTGCCTTGCCTACACCGAAGCGCAACTTAAGCGAGGCGAAGTGCCCTCCTTGAGTTTTTCTAAGCTTCAGGGCTTAAGCGCGCCTTAAATGAGTCGTTGACAACACTGATATTAATAATAAGAATAATATTAGTAGTTCTCTGCCAAGTCTAAAGCCTATTCTCAACTAGTAGGTAGCACTTATAAGGATCTTTCTCTTCCATTGTGCCTTTATATTTAGCTACGTCTGCATTGATTCAAAGGATTTATATGTCTTTCGAGACTACTTCCTTCCATGTGATTTTGGGTCTAGTCCGTCCTTTTTTAACACCTTTCCCCGTTATAGTTTCACACCATGGACCGGTGCATCCGTAGGTCGACGCGGGACACGGCCGAACCATCTTAAGCGATTTTCTCTTATTTTATCCTCAGATAGTTTGCAAGTCATCTCCTTTCCACTCTACTCTTAAGCTTTTACATCTAAGACTACTAAACCTATGTTGGGTGGTCATCGCTTCTCCTGGAACGACCTTGCAGCCCTCGCATGTACTTCTATCCCCTTTTTTGGTAAGGATAAAGTCTATCGACTATGGTTACCCCCACTATTATAAGTTACAAGGTGCGAATCTCTCTTTCTAAAATATGTGTTAGCTACCACTAAATCATAAGCTAAAGCGAATACTAAAATAGTCCCCTTCATCATTCCTAGTACCATAACCATAACCACCATGTGCTTGTTCAAAACCATCACTATCTTAACCATTTAGACCCCCCCTCCCCTTAAAGATTTGTTGGCCCCCGGAATCCGTTGAACCAAACAATCCATATCCTCCCAAAACTAGCTTTAGCTGCTACATCTAATCCTATTTGTGGAGCATAGGCACTAATAACGTTGATTCTCTTCCGTATACTAGCCATACTACAATAATCCTATCCCCAGCTTGTTTTACCTCTACAACCTTATCTTTAACTCTTTAAGTCCTGGCTCTACAATAATACCCTCCTCATTCCTATTTTTATCTGTCTCAACAACAACAACAACAACCCAGTATAATCCCACTAGTGGGGTCTGGGGAGGGTAGTGTGTACGCAGACCTTACCCCTACCCTGGGGTAGAGAGGCTGTTTCCAAATGACCCTCAGCATCCTTCCCTCCAAGAACTCCCCACCTTGCTCTTGGGGTGACTCGAACTCACAACCTCTTGGTTGGAAGTGGAGGGTGCTTACCATCAGAGCAACCCACCTTGTCAAATTTTTAATCCTGTGTTACCTATCTCTCTGGACTTTTGCACTGTACGCATACAATATCTACTCTCTTCCTTTTTGGGGTATCCCCTAATTCCATCGATTTTCCTGTCAGAGTGCCTATATTGTAGCTACCTACCCAAATCCGCCGCTCTTGTACTTGCTTTTTTATTGTGGATTTCACTTCAATGAAGCAGTTTTGGCTTTAAGCCCTAGGGACTGTTGCATTTCTGAATGATGTTAGCGAGTTACAACTTGTGCCAATCTGTTACGAGAGTCGCAATCATAACTTGTTTGTGAAGTGCCTTTGTTTGCGCTTTAGCCCTCACAAAAAACTTTTTTTTGTTACCCCTGCTTCGGGCAATTGCCATGTCAAAATGTTTGTGCATTAGTTTAAGTGACAAAGAGTATTCTTTGTTTAGAAAATATTACTGTAGAAGGAAAAAAAAATCTAAATTAAGCTTTTTTCTGGAATTTCAAATGCAAAAATGTAACTGTAAAATGTTCTCAATGTATTTCTTTTGAGAGTTTGTGCCTATCTAGAAGGTAAAAAGTTTATCATTAGAAAAAAGAGTTTATCAAAGAAAAAAAACTACTAGGAGGGTGAGTTAATGGATACAGTTAAGTAGGCGTTGGACAATATTTATATTGAAGTTGAAAAAAAAAATGTATTTCTGGCTTAAGCTGGAGAAAAGTCTGTGGAAGTTTCTGAACATGAATTCACGTGGGAAAAAGTTGAAGATTTGTTAGTGGTAACCAGTACTTCACTTGAAAACACACCTTCAAACCACTATTATAATATTTCCATGAAGTTTAAATACTGAACATAGTATTTGCAACTATTCATGACCAAACAAGTAGTTGCAAGTACTGAAATTCAATATTTAGAAGTACTGAAATAATATTAATGCCCAAATGGGTAGCTTAATGGTAATATAACTTATTTTAACCTACCAATAAGAGTAGGCTACAGGCAAGTGTTTCCTCTGTTTTTTGATTGCAAGTGTGTGTGTAGGGGGTGGGGTGGGGGGGCTCTATCATCATTTTTCTGCGTGGAAATTTGCGTTCAATAATTTAGTTTTTCTGCTCCCGAAGGAACCTTACAATCTTTTAATGCAATGAAAGATCACACTCCAAAGTGTAATTTGTTGTTTCAGGGCTAAAGACTGCCCTTTGGGCGGTACTAGCATTTACAAATGTGATTTCTTTCAGGGGCCTGGGTGAAATAAGTGCATTACTAATGTTATGAACTACTTCTCAAGTTGCTAAAAGAATGCGTTCGATTTTCTGTTCCTTACTGAGCATTGTAGTGATAATATTCTGTTGGTTGTTTCCCAGGACTAGCTGTGCCGATTTTTTTTTCTTAATTGGTTAGCAATCTCATAGTAGTTAATTATATAAAATAGTAAATTTATTTCCAACAACATGGTTGGTGAAGATTCGTTGATATCTGATCTTTTGCAGTGAGAACACAAAAAATGTGCTGATTGCGTCTTCATATATACACCTGAAGCATAAAGAACAAGTAAAATATACATCTGAGCTACCTACTATCAACCCAAGAATTCTGCTCTCAGGTCCTGCAGGTAAGTCGCTTTCCTTAGTATTTTGTATTTAAAAACTTCTTATTAATTGTTTTTAATGTCCGCGTATTAACCACTTCTGCTTTTGTATAGCAGGATCTGAGATATATCAGGAGATGCTGGCGAAGGCACTTGCTCAGTATTATGGAGCTAAATTGCTTATATTTGATAGCCATTCCTTTTTGGGTGTAAGACAATATTCATGTTATCTTTTTCTAAGGGCGGATTGCATAATGCCTTGTCATGATTTTCGTAGTCGTCTTTGACCTCCCCTACTCCTGAAATACTCTGATTCCTACCTTGTTCAGGTCAACCTTTTATTTATGAATGCGTCGATTGCCATTTGTCATGTTACAACATTGTTGGTATTTATGGTGGACCTCTTTCGGGTGGAGTTAGCCGGGTTTTTGAATTTAAAAGCGGTTATGGACATATTGGGATGATATGGAAGTAACATCAACATTGTGAAAAGACTTCTTTTTTCTCTTAGTGTTTTTGCGTGGGGGGATGTCAGATGTCTTCCTATTTTGTAACAGTGGGAATTCTTGCTTTATTTCTGAGTTTCTAGAATCATCAAACTAGTAAACTTTTCATGTTTGGTTTTTGTCATACTGTTGCCCCTTTTACTGCCATTAATCTGTTATAACATAATGCAACTTATGGATTACTATCTTATCATTCAGGGTCTATCTGCGAAGGAGGCTGAATTACTAAAAGAGGGATGCAGTTCACATAAGATGTCCACAAACTCCAAGCAGATTCCTGGAGAATCCGATTGGCCTAACGGCAACGGGTTGTCATCTGGTCAAGCAGCTAATACTAACACTCTGACTGATCCTTTGGGTTTGGAAGCACAACCAAAGATGGAGAGTGGCAATGTAACCTCTTTAGCCGGAACATCGAAGAATACCTTGTTTAGGACAGGTATTGCCGTTGGGTTTTAATATTTATCAGTTGTTACTCGTCTAATGTTTTTTTGAGTATCGAAGCATTCTACGGCTTCTTTTGCTCTTTTATCTTAGTAATAAATGTTGGTAATATTTAGGTGATAGAGTGAGATTCATTGGTGCTTCTAGTGGTGGGTACTCAGCCTCCATCAGGTAAGTCCTAGAGAACGTTTTCTTCTTGAAACCTTCTATCATTTACTCTTTCTCTGCCCAAAATGAGTTGTGTCATTCACTACCTGATGTTATTTTTGTAATTCTTTTTGATATTGCATCTGTTAATTCTTTTTCTGAAATTTTTTGTTTTGAATTTGGATGCATTTGAAAATGATGCACTGCTTTTGCCCCAAGCAGTATAACTGTTATGGTTGTCAAAAGATAGATGTCATTGTTGTGATTTATCAAGCTAGAGTATGCCTGTTTTTTTGGCTGTAATATCCAATTAAATTGTAAGGTAGAACAACTTGTTTAGGTTGATATATTAGGAAAGGAATACAGGAGAGAACAGTATGCTTATCAATTTTCTAATTAGGTCCATTTGTGGGGATGATTCAGGGGCTTAAGTAGAAAGTTCAATTGTTTCTTTTTTGCCTGTCTGCAAGTGAAGTGAAGTTGGGAATAGAAACATAGTTTAGCCAATAATGCCAAAGGTGGTCATGGTAATGATTTGAAAATTTTAAGAGCACTTTTTGAAGTCAAGCAACTCATATCAGTTAGTCTTTTTCTTTCCTAGCCAAACAAAAACACAAATCAACATGATTGGCTATATTTATTTCTTTAGTGGCATCTTTTTGCTCATTTAATNAACTAGGAAAGCATATGAGTTGCAGGAACTTTAACGAGTCAAATAAATAATTTGGAGGAATTTGAAGTGTGAGTGTTTTGGACCTGCTGTACAACAACAAATAATCCCTTATTTGGAGGAGTAGGTGTTTTGCTTCCACTTTTCTCCATAAATTTCCGTACTATACTACCAATTTTCCAAAAAAACTAGGAAAGCATATGAGTTGCAGGAACTTTAACGAGTCAAATAAATAATTTGGAGGAATTTGAAGTGTGAGTGTTTTGGACCTGCTGTACAACAACAAATAATCCCTTATTTGGAGGAGTAGGTGTTTTGCTTCCACTTTTCTCCATAAATTTCCGTACTATACTACCAATTTTCCAAAAAAACTAGGAAAGCATATGAGTTGCAGGAACTTTAACGAGTCAACTAAATAATTTGGAGGAATTTGAAGCGAGTGTTTTGGACCTGCTGTACAACAAGAAATAATCCCTGATAACCTATTTGGAGACCTAATTCGTTATTAACTGTGATGGTATTTTTCTCTTAAAGCATCTCGTAGTCCTGTTGGTGCTTGCCATATGGATGTTTATAAGATATAGTAAATAATCCCAAGAGGGGGTTTACAAATCCCTAACCTATTTGGAGACCTAATTTCTAATAGCTTTGATTTATTTCTTTTAACCAAATGACCCTGATAGCTTTTGCAAGAACCAGAGATTCAAATCTAAAATTCTTTAAATATAATGGTAAGATGAAAGTGATAGGTGGCGAGTCCATTTTGTCAATTTATCTTAGTAGTGAACTTGAAGGCGGATCTTCTGTTCTGACAATGTGCGTTAATATTGAGCATGCAACTTGCATGAATTCAGCACCGTTCCCAAATGTGTTAACTTTTATAATTTTTTTTCATTTTGTGGAAGTTTTGGATTGAGGCGCTGTTTGATCGAATTCTGTTCTGGGCCTGGCGTGCACATGTATTGCATGCTTTTACTTGCATCATTGTTTTGGTGCCTTTTGTATTTGTCAACTTTATGTTTTACTTGAATCTCGATGCGTTCTCCGTAATTTGATTTCATATGGACTTTCATTATGGATGCATATAATCTCTTCTTCAGTTCTTCCTCCCTTTTCATCTGTGGCCTTGTCCTTTTAAAGATTAAAATTTATCTAATACTTCTCTATTATCGTTTTTAGTCGATTTTTGTTTTCGAGATTTCCGATCTTGTTTATCCTCTCATATTATTGATTGTAAACTAGTCGTGCTTTTAAACATTTTATTCTGCAAGAGTGCCTTTGCTTCAGTTACAGTACATTTTAAAACTGTTGTTTAAAGTTGAGTTACAGTACATTTTAAAACTGTTGTTTAAAGTTGTCTATCTTTGTCCGGATTACTAGGGGCCCAGCTTTTGGGACTCGAGGGAAGGTTGTGTTGCCTTTTGAAGATAATCCATCATCAAAAATTGGTGTAAAGTTTGATAAGCCTATATCAGACGGGGTTAACCTTGGGGGTCTTTGTGATGAAGGTCATGGATTCTTTTGCAAAGGTATTTCCAGCATGGTCATCCTTTCTTTTTCCTTTAATTTGTCAAATTCAGTAATGCAGAATCTAATCTTTGCGTTTTATCATCTCTTTCTCTCTCTCAGCCAGTGATTTGCGCTTGGAAGCCACAGGTGTTGATGATCTGGACAAGTTACTCATAAGCACATTGTTTGAGGTTTAATCCTTATGATTACTTTGAGAACTAACGATGTTGAACTTGTGGTCACTTTTCTGGTTATTCTAAGGTCCTAATTATCTCTGTTAATTTTTTTTCTGCTTATTAGGTTGTATTCAACGAAAGCAGAAATTCCCCCTTCATTTTATTTATGAAAGATGCTGAGAAATCTATGGCAGGAAGTTCAGAATCATATTCAACTTTCAAAAGTCGGCTTGAAAAGCTTCCTGCTAATATCGTTGTTATAGGATCTCACGCTCATACAGATAACCGTAAGGAAAAGGTACTTTTGCTTTCCAGGTTGTTAAATGTAGTGGTATACAATTATTTTGTTTTCGGTATGCACATGCTGTGTGCTAGGAGCGCTCTAGTGTGAATCTTTTAGGGATTAAATTTCTTGATTAAGAAGTCGTAGGTGTATAGAGGGAGAGGCATGATAAGGAAAGTGAGCGGTGAATCTTTGTTTTTTGATGTCCGAGAAATCCGTCTTGGCCAACCCTTTGACCAACCACAGTCTTGTAAACTCGGGGATAATGGGCCCACCCCTCTACCCTTCTCCACTCAAATACCAGGCTTAGTTTGCATGGTACAGGGCTCGAACCTGAAAAAGAGAAACAGACAGATTAGTTGTCTGTCATGCTTGCAACAAGGGCAGTTTTTCATAAAAGAAAGCAGGCAGGAGGTTTGAATTACTAAGATTAAGTTATAGCATGGCTGGTGGAGGTCCGCATGGAAACTCTACAAAGATTTATTAAATAGGGTTGAGTGTCTGACTTCTGCTTTATCATATGCTTTGTGATTAAACGTGCAGATGTAACACAAAATAGTTTTGAAAAGTTTCTTACGGCATCGATTTTATTATGTATAGCGGTGTTATCGGATTCTTTGCTTCTTTCTCCTCTCTCCAATAGTGTGTGTGGGTTTTAAATTTTCTTTTAAAATTGCTGATCTTTGTATTGACTGTTTATTAGTTGGGATAAGGTTAACATTTTTTTCGCGTTCTGCTCTCTTGTAGTCACATCCTGGGGGATTGCTCTTCACCAAATTTGGCAGCAATCAAACTGCCTTGCTCGATTTGGCTTTCCCGGTATATACTCTCTCAATCTTTTCTTCCATAAATTCCCGGGGTATAGTATGCTGTTTTTTAATTGTGTACTTTTCTTTCTGCAAGTATTTTGTACATGATGATGCCAATTGAAAACAATGGCTTTTTTGTGTCGATTCTTTTTTTTCTCTTCCTTTTGGGGG
>AWOL01S0039047.1:601-23314 GCA_000715115.1 Nicotiana otophora | reverse complement strand
GATTAATTTTGGGGAAGCAGTACCCGTAGTATGAGTGTACTATACTATGTTGCATCTCTGCATCGTACTAGCAATTTTTTGCGGATAGACCTATGACACATCTTTATTTCCTTTATGAACAAGCCTCCAATTCTCTTTAATTTGAACTTCTTTTCCTTCTTATTTAAAGTGGATGGTTTTTTCTATTCACCAACTTTGTTATGTCGTTACATCTGAAAAGCTGGAATCTGGCAACCTAAGCCTGGCACTTTCCGTTGTTCCCTTTTCTCTGGACATAGTCTGTCCCTTGTGCCAATGTTACTCCCACTTGGATTTTTGTTTTCCTCGAACTTTAACCCACGGGCTTATAGTACCCAAATTTGATGACCTCAGGATAGTTTTGGGAAGTTGCATGACAGGGGGAAGGAAGTGACCAAGACAACTAAACTTCTGACGAAGCTTTTCCCCAACAAAGTGACCATTCACATGCCACAGGTCTGTTTTTCAAAATTTTAGAATTTTTTATGCTTTTACTGTCTTGTATAACTGATGATCTGTTATGGCTATTGTAGGATGAAGCGCTTTTATCTGCTTGGAAGCAACAGTTGGATCGAGATGCTGATACCCTAAAAATGAAAGGAAATTTGAATAGCTTGCGAACAGTAAGAGCTTGTAACCTGTCTTGCACCTGTTTATTGATTATGTTGCTGCTAATCATCCTTGCTGAAAATCTATACTTAATATTTGAACTGTTCAGTATTTAAATCAGTTGGCTTCTCTTGCATTCGGGTGAAGAGGCCAGCTTCTTTAATTTTGGTGGTTCGTTTTTCTCGGCATGAATTTTGCTTTTGTTTATATAGAAAAGTTGAAGAGAAACTACTGCTTAACATAAATCTAAGTTTGATGATAACGCGTGCCTTGCTGTTCCTTTTTTTTTCAGAAGTATTTCACTAGTTGTTCACCAAATAGTTGTTAAAATGCACAAACAAATAGGATGGTTGAACCACTGTCAAGGAATTTTCTCTTTACACCAAAAAGGCCCATGGTAGATGTCACTCGTCATCAATGTAGTCGCTTTCAAACCCTCCTGGTTTGCTTAGTGATAGCTCCAGCTTGCCATAGCAAGTTCTGTCAGATTTGTCTCATCACCTGCCAGACAAGTATCTAGTCCTGGTTCGAGCCAGCAAAAACAAACTTATTTTCATGTCTCTTTCCTTGCTGCTAAACAGGCTTCTCCATTTTATCAACATGAATTTGGGGAGGGGGGGCAATCCTCTATGTTTAAGAAAATAAGAAGGATTGGAGATCATTACCATTCTTTGATTCATTACAACCTTCTTATGATATGGAAAAGCAATGTGGGAGAAGTAGAAGCAAAGAGGAAAAACATTGTTGCTGAGGGTGACGGAATTTCCTTTGAATCACTTCTCATCAGACAACATCTGTGCCTTTGGGTCGTTTGAACTTTCAGCTTCTGCTCTTTCTAGAATTTTGAGTTGTCATTCTAATTTGGCAACAGAACACGGTGCACCATTTAGTTCTATTCTTCCTTAGAAAGTGGGTAACATTTCCCAGCATTCTGAGGCAGTGCAAATTATTTAAGATTAATGAACTCTATTATTTTATTTTTAATTGTGTGAACAAGTTGAATACCTGATATGCAAGGTCAAGAGATTAATGAAAAACTCATTATTATTTTTTTACTTTTTCAAACTGTTGGTTGATTCTTCTCCCTTTTTTGGGATAGGTTCTTAATCGGAATGGATTGGACTGTGATGGACTTGACACTTTGTGCATCAAAGACCAGACTTTTTCTGTTGAAAGTAAGCAACTTCTTTTCATACCGTTTACAGTTTCTTTGGGTGGGTAAGGGGAGTGGTGGCGAAGGAGGTTGTCGGGCTACTTCACATTGTATTCTGTTAAGTCATACCATACCTGTCATTGTTTCATGAAGTGGAAAGAACATATATTTGTCATTTGATTTGATTTTGTTGTGTAAAAATAAGCGATTTAGTTTTTTCTTTTCTCTTTCTTTTGATGATTTGAAGGTGCGGAGAAGGTGGTTGGATGGGCCTTGAGCCATCATTTGATGCAGAACCTTGATGCAGATCCTGACGTTAGGCTTGTTTTGTCTCCTGTGAGGTAATAGAAGTACCAGCAGCTGAGAGTATATTGGTTCACTTAAATTATTCGTGGTATTGAACAGTTCTGGGTAATCTTTTTTCAATCTAGCAGCATTCAGTATGGGTTGGAAATTCTACAAGCTATGCAAAATGAAAGCAAAAGCTTGAAGAAGTCACTTAAGGTGATCACCTTCTTTCTGGTGGTTTGGTAAACTTCAATTTTTTCTTTTTTGATGAACGAGAAATTTGTCTGAGGCAACCCTTAGGACCAACCGCGGCCTTCAGAACTCGGGGTTAATGGGTCTGCCCTCTACCCTTCTCCACTTAAATACCAGGCTTAGTTCGCATGGCGCAGGGTCGAACCTGTACCCTAAGTCCCTCGACCTTTGCCACTTGAAATAAGCGCTGGGGGCTTGCTAAACTTAATTGAGATGCTATCTTAATTCGATTGTGGGAGATATTTAACATATAACTTGCGAACAAATTGTTTGTATGACTCAGGATATTGTGACGGAGAATGAATTTGAGAAGAGACTTCTAGCAGATGTTATTCCCCCCAGTGATATTGGAGTAACATTTGATGATATTGGTGCACTTGAAAATGTCAAGGATACATTAAAAGAGCTGGTCATGCTTCCTTTACAAAGACCTGAACTTTTCTGCAAGGGTCAACTAACCAAGGTTTTCATCTTTATACTTGCTTGTTTACATGGTTGTTTTTATGTGGAGCTGTATTGGCTGTTTAGTAGTGTTTGACCTTGTGTTCAAGGATTTAACTGTTAGCACAGATGTTCTGAATCGTTTCTGTCAACTCTTTTCATCCATTTGTTGGGGTGCTGACAAAATGTAAAAGGAGAAAAAGATGACCTTACTTTTACTTTTAGTGAATTCTTATTTTGAGGTTAGTAAACTGAGTTTTCACGGTACTATGGTACTAGTTCGCATGAGTCTTTTAAGGTGCAAATTAGAATATGCATCAAGTGTGGCTGCATCACTTTTATAGCTGACTGTAAAATTAACATAAAGAAAATCTTGTAAATTTTCTTACTCCTTGCTTTGCTTCTTTTATGAAATTTCTTGTTTATTTACCTGTCACCTTCCTGTTTCAATAATTTTAATATATTTCCATTCTCTTGATCTTTGTTAGATCCTTGGTACGGATAATCAAATTGATAAAAAATATTACTCCCTCTGTTTTAATTTATTGTGGAATAATTTGACTGGGCAAGGAGTTTAAGAAAGAAACGAAGACTTCTTGTGATCTTAAACATGTCATAACATTTGTGTGGCTAAAAAACTTTTGAAACATGTGACTTTAAACATGTGTATGGTTATAAAAGATTGTCATTTAGGGTAAAATGGTAAGTCTAAGTTAAATTGTTTCCGAATTTAGAAAGCTGCGATTCTTTTTGGAACAAACTAAAAGGAAAGGCTGCCGCATAAACTGGCACAGAGAAAAGTATGTAGGGTGAGAGAAACTTCCTCTACTTAAATACTCTCTTTTTGGTGGGGGGTAGAAGAGAAGGTTTCTTTACATAAATGCTCTCTTATTTGGCTTTGCTGGGTACTCTTCTTTGTATCAGACATGAATATCACATGTATTGTCATATGTGATTGCGTAAGTTTTCGTACTGAAGAATTATGTTCTTCAACTGCTTACATTGCAGCCATGCAAGGGAATCCTCTTATTTGGACCACCTGGAACAGGGAAAACCATGCTCGCGAAAGCTGTTGCGACTGAAGCGGGTGCAAACTTTATCAATATTTCGATGTCAAGTATCACTTCAAAGGTTTGCTTCAATTGGAGTTTGTTAGACTGTTCTATCGAGCATGGATTATGTGCTCAAAGGTGCTTCTTGGCTTGTATAAACCTTACTATTGTTTTTCCATGCTGCAGTGGTTTGGCGAGGGCGAGAAATATGTGAAAGCTGTCTTCTCCCTAGCTAGTAAAATTGCTCCAAGTGTTGTCTTTGTTGATGAAGTACGCTTCCTAGAACTCTTACTCGTGTCATTGTTCTTCCATTTAATTTGATGCTATTTTCTTACTCTCTCTCTCTCTCTCTCTCTCTCTTGATGCGATCTACCTAAGGTTGATAGCATGCTTGGACGACGGGAAAATCCAGGAGAACATGAGGCCATGCGTAAAATGAAAAATGAATTCATGGTGAATTGGGATGGTTTACGCACAAAAGATACTGAGCGTGTGTTGGTACTTGCAGCAACAAACAGACCATATGACCTTGATGAGGCTGTCATAAGGAGACTGCCGCGTAGGTAAAAGGACCAGTAATTTTACTTATCAATGAAGTAGGAAAATTTCCAGTCTCAATGTTCTTATCATATCATTTCATGAACAGGCTGATGGTCAATTTACCAGACGCTCCAAATAGAGCGAAAATTCTAAAAGTGATACTTGCAAAAGAAGACTTGGCTCCAGATGTTGGTCTGGATGCTGTGGCAAGTTTAACCGATGGATATTCCGGAAGTGACCTTAAGGTGTCGTTTCTATTTCATTTATGCTTGATAAATCACCATTCTTCTGCGTCCTTCTGATGTTTGCAGATGCTGTCTTTTCTAACTAGAGTGCTATATTGCAGAATCTGTGTGTTACAGCTGCATATCGACCGATTAGGGAAATCCTAGAAAAAGAAAAAAAGGTATTCTCTTTCTTACTTGATGTTTGTGCGTGTAATCCTTAGTTGCTAGAGAAAATATGCATTGCTTCTTTAACAGATATTATGGGCGCTGTTGTTTGGATGTGTCTGCTTTTTTTCATTATTAAGTGCTTGCTAGGACATTTTAGAGGCATCCATGTGCAATCAAGATGGAATAGGATGTAGGCATATCAACGTAATGTAAAGGATCTCAAGATGTGGACTTGGTTCTGCAATTTGGGAAAAGAAGATGCCTCTTCTTAAATTGTTATACTTTTTCAAATAGCTCAACCTAATGAATAGGCTTTCCCTTGGGTAAATATTCCTTTACCTAATTCTGAATTGTAACTGTAAGGAGATGGTAGGAGCCACTTTGGAAGTATTGTTGAAAAATAAACTAGTTCCATCTCAAGGATGTAAATTTTCTTAATTCATGTAATAGGATATTAATTGGTTTTTGTACATGCTTGAAATTATTTTAGAATTATGCTACATCTACTAGACCAAATACATGTTAGAAGAATGTCTATAAATACCTTTGTAATATTACTATTCAGGTCAAGTTGGAAGACTTCCCTCCACTTGCCTTGAAAAGATTTTGATTGATTAGAAGTGCTCCTCCCCGAATTTCCAACAATATGCACTTGATTTGCTACTCATAAAATTTCCCCTTAATAGACTTGCTACTACTGTAATCTCATACTTGGAGTTGATTTTAGGAACATGATGCAGCTTTGGCAGAAGGTAGACCTACGCCAACACCATGCGGCAGTACAGACATTCGGCCTTTGAATATGGACGACTTTAAAAATGCTCATGAGCGGGTGAGTTGAAAAAAAATTAATGATATTTGTCTTTAAGCTGTGTGTTTATTTTTGCTTCATCAGAAAAATTAAAGTGCTTTTGGTATTTTTATAGGTATGTGCAAGTGTTTCATCAGAATCCATAAATATGACGGAGCTTCTTCAGTGGAATGAACTGTATGGAGAAGGGGGCTCTAGAAGAAAGAAGTCGTTGAGTTATTTCATGTAAAAGCTGTTCATATTGTACATTGGTGAACAAGTCCTTAAGTTATGTAATCTCCTCAGGCCCCAGGTCAGTTGCTGCCCTTTATGGTATGCCATGAAATCCTGGAAGTTTGTAAAATGAGTATAGGTCTCTTTAGTTATACATGAGTTTTGAGATGTAATGAGAGTGGAGTGACTGGCCTCCTAGGAATAGATAGTATCTCCACCTTCGTTTTTCGTTCCCGTCTTTCTCACAACGAGCAGAAAGATGTCGAGGCTATTATTTTATACTGTTGTCATTATTCATTATATGTCAACTCGAAAGCAAATAATATGACAAGTCTTTTCATTGCTGTTCTTCTTCTTTAACTCTCTTATAGATGCTGATGAGCCATTACTCAACAAAGAAAATGAAGAGTTTTGCATCCCAGGGTGAGTTGGTATGGCAGAAAATACTTCCTAAGCTGAAATCATTTTCTGATATTAATTTCTCGAAAAAAAAAAAATACTTCTCACCAGCAGAAAAACGATTTTGGTCAAAGCACTCTAACCTTGACTTTATATCACTTGTTTAAACCTAAACGTTTGGCAGGTTGTCAACCTTTACTATTCAAAAAATATTACCGAATTACTATTCTAAGAACTTATCATCCACTTTGTACTTGCACGTCACATATGTTTATGTCACAATCAAAAAGAGATACGGTCAAACTACATAATATTAAGATAGGTTCCGAAAAAAATTTGATTTTATAGTGAATAACTGTTATATAGAACTACCAAGATACTTGGTCAAGTTGGCGTAGTTATGCACTTATGCTAAACGTACATTTCGAAAATAATTATGTCCCCAGTCTCCTCCCATTACCCTGTACTTACAATTGAAATAACAATCACCCAGTATAATTTCACTAGTGGAGTCTGTGGAGGATAGTGTGTACGCAGATCTTACCCCTACCATGAGGTAGAGGGGCTGTTTCCGATAGAAACTCGGCTCCCTCCCTCCAAGAACTCCCACCTTGCTCTTGGAATGACTCGAACTCACAAACTCTTTGTTGGAAGTGGAGGGTGCTCACTACTAGAGCAATCCACTCTTGTCATGTATTTAAAATTGAAAATGGTACTATTTTAGTTCTCTTGATAGTGCTATATGATTGTGTTTTAACTAATTTATAGACCACATGCATCGCAAGATGCTTGTTAGTATAAAAGTAAAGGTAGGTTTTTCTTCAATATCACTCATGCCCGCCAAACGATGACAAAAAACAGTACCAAGAAAGAGAAGAAAAAAAAATGCAAAAGCAGACGAAATTGGGTATCCAACTTCTTAAACAAAGAGTATCAATCATTAACAATGATTGATAAATGTTCAACTTAGCAGGTTGGAGATACTGAATGACATTGTGACAACTAAATAAAAAAGAAAAGGAAACGCTTCAAACTAAAGGAAAATAGCATACCATTCCTTCTTCTTCACTCAAGAAAATTCTGAAGGAAATTAACACATGTCACCCAAATTATTATAAGCTCCCCCCCCTTTAGGTAGAACGTAGTGAACATAAGAAAAGAACACAATGCCCCCCTCTGAAATTGCTTTTCCTCTGCTTCTATTCTCACCCAAAACTCGTCTTAAAAAGACCCTTATACACAAATACTATAGAGCTATGAAGTTTACAAAAAGAAATATCATACCACTTCTTGTTTTCATCTTATCGTTTGCTTCCATCCTCAGACTTGTCAAGATTTCTGTAATTACTTCATATTCCTCTCCAATTATTTTTGCCTTATCTCCAGCTGAACAACACCCTCATCTCCTCACAGAGAAAGAAATCAAGTTTCTATATAATCTTGTATCGCGAAAATCCCCCTGCAATATTCTTGTTTTCGGGCTTGAAACACAATATTCTGCTCAAATTTCAACCATCAACAAGGGTGGAATTACTGTCTTTCTCGAGGACAAGCCCGAAAAAATCAAGACTATTAATGCCACAGATCATGCTAATACTACTCGAATTTATAAAGTCGAGTATCAAACAGTTGCTAGAGATGCATACAAGCTTTTAAAACATGCTAGGCGAAACCAAAAAAATTGCTACTCACAAGATTCGCAAAGGTGCAAATTTATGTCACTTGTGACAAATATGCCTAAGGAAGTATATGAAGTGAAGTGGGATTTGGTCATTGTAGATGGACCAAATGGAGATAAACCAGAATCACAAGGACGAATGGCTGCAATTTATCTTGCTAGTGTTTTAGCAAGAAGAAGCAAGAAGAAAAATGGGACTCATGTTTTGGTACATGATGTTGATCGAATGATTGAGAAATGGTTTTCTTGGGAATTTTTATGTGACATGAATTTGGTTTCTTCTAAAGGGAAATTCTGGGATTTTAATATATTAACAAAACCAAATGCCACCACATTTTGTCCCACGTAATTGAACATAGTATGCTATTGTAGAAGAATGTTTTTGATTTAGGCATATAGCTTATGTTTCTTTCATTATTGTAAATTTGATGATCCTCTCGCCCTTTAGTAAATACTGAGTAAATTCTATTTGAAGGCAACTATCTTCCCTTTACCTTGAGAAATTAACCATCTTAATTTATCTTTGTAAATTAGCTGCCTCACATTTTATTAAATTGTAGATGTTTAACTCCACTCTTGATCTCCATATGTCACGTGAAAATAAATGGTATGTGTTCCTTATCACAATCTTTACCCCAAAAAAACATAAAATGAAGAAGGTTAATACGTTTCAAGAAAGACTAAAACCAATAATTACTTTAGTGCTAAAAAAGTCTTTTCTTTGTTTAAAATAGCTTTTTTCCCTTTTAAACTCTCATTTTCCTACTTTTACACGCTCTACTTTTATTACCTTCAAGTAGTGCTAAAAGGACCAATTTCTCGGTAACTCGCCCATATTTAGATGGGTTGGCCGGCCGATAATAGAAAACTGAAAATGCGTAAAGTTTTTAGATTCAGGCCATCTTTTACCCATATCTGTGGGTCAAAAATGGGTTACCAAGAAGTTAGACAACAAAGTTTCCCCTATCGACCAAGTCTAAAAAAGACTCGCTTTCCCTATGAACCTTGCTTTTCTTTCGGTAAATACTTCACTTATTAAACAATGGCCGAATATATAAACAACCCCTTAAACTTCGTCAAAGAGTTTTATTTAAACACTTGGACTAAGACTATGACTTATTGGACACCTAAACTCAAACTTTAGTGTACCAATTAGACACTTCACACAGAATCTTTCACAAAAACTAAATGCGTGAGTTTCACACACTCTCACATGACAAAAATAGCGAATCATTGGATGACATGTGGAATTTTTTAGAAAAGAAAAAAAGAGAGAAAGCCTCTTTGATCTACCATTTTTTCTTCCCAAAATCCCTACAACACAATTTCACTGTTATACGATCAAACAATTCTTTCAAAATTGACTCGATGCTAAACCCCAATTGTTTTGCTCGCTAATGGATGAGGAATTCATTTCTCATTTTTGTAATGACCCGACCAGTCGTTTTGAGAGTATTAGCTCCTAATTATTGCTCTTCCTATTTTATTTTTGGATTTTATGACTTGCCGGGAGAATTTGCTTTCGGGTTCGGAGTGTAATGGGACACAAAGTCCCTAAAATGGAAGCTTAAGTCATAGGAATTGACCGTAGTTCGTATTGTATGAAGAAGACTCCGAAATGGAGTTTTGACGGTTCCTATAGCTCCGTAGGGTGATTTTGGTCATATGAGCGTGTTCAGATGTTGGATCGGAGGTCCATAGGTCATTTTAGCGTCAATTGGCGAAAGTTGGAAAATTGGATGATTTTTGGGAAGTTTGACCATTAGTGAACTTTTTGATATCGGGGTCGGATTCTGATGTAGGAAGTTGGAGTAGGTCTGTAATGTCAATTATGACTTGTGTGCAAAATTTGAGGTCAATCGGACTTGGTTCGATAAGTTTCGGTATCAGATGTAGAAGTTTGAACTTTGAAGTTCATTAGACTTGAATTGATGTGCAATTCGTGTTTTTAGCACGTTTGATGTGATTTAAAGGCTCGACTAAGTTCGTATGATGTTTTAGGACTTGTTGGTATATTTGGTTGAGGTCCTGGGGGCCTCGGGTGGATTTCGGATGGTTAACGGATCATTTTTGAACTTAGAAGATTTCTGCTGCTGGGCTGGTTCTGATGTCCTCGCATCTGCGGTGGATTTGGCCGCAGGTGCGATCTCGCATAAGCGAGATGAGAGTCGCAGATGCGAAGGCGAGGAGGATGGCCAGTGGTCGCATGTGTGGTGTGAAGGCCGCAGAAGCGGAGTGACGAGCACAAAACATACACTTAAATTGTGTTCGCTAGTCAAAGATAGTATAGTATAATTATCGTCTCCATAGGGATTGGATTTAAACAGTATTCTCGTAGTTCGTAGTTCGTAGTTCGTAGATCGATTGCTATTCAGGAGGATTAACAATGGAGACTTATACAATTAATAATTGAAACTAAATAAGAACCTAAACTATTGACTAATGACAATCTCAACAAAGATAAACAAGGAAGTTATCAATGGGAAAAAATATGGGTTGATAGGATAGGTGCAAGATAATTGTTCGGAATCTAACTCTAGATAATTCACTTCTAATGTTCAAGTGAGTCTCTCGAATTCACTTAATTATCAGTACAAATATTTATTAGAAACTCCTCTCTCGATTAAGTTTCAACCTCACAATATGAACCAATTTAAGCTTGGTGAAGATATGCAAGAATTCGTAATGGATTGGTCTTTAGGAGAACCTCTTTCAATTATCCTCCTAACTAGATTTAATCATGGATTAAACTAGACTCTTTCTATTATTTAGAAGAATCTATGAACTCAACCAACAACATAGTGCAAATATATCACAAGTTATGCCTCTTTCGATTATAAGAACAAGTGAACATAGATACAACAATTAAATCTTTCAAAAATGATTCAAATACATAAATATAGAGTTATAATCCACAAACATCCATCAATACACTAAATCCATCAAAACCCAAATGGTTCTACTCTATAGACATGGAGTAGTTCTTCACAAATAAAAAATAAAAGTAGAAAAAAATATAAATACAATCCAAACCCGGATCTTGAGTGAGGAAGGAATGATGAAATCCTTGTGCTCTTGCTTCTCCTTCTTCTCCTAAGCTTCTCAAGGTCTAAGGTGTGACAAAAGTGTGTCAAAAATAGTGTTTTGGGATATTTAATCCACCCCCAAAATATATCCCGGACGAAACTACCCTTTTTAGTAAAATAGGACTTTTTCCGGACAAGATATGTACGATCGCGCACCTGCTCGCGCATTTTGCACATTGTTCTGCCCCAAGTGCGCGCCCAGGTGCGCGATCGCGCACTTGGTCGTGCACCTAGGTGGTAAGTTGGGAATTTAGGAAAGTGTAAAACATGAAAGTTGTAGCCCTTTTAAATAGCTTACCAGCTATATATTGTGGAGCCCAAATGGATTTATGAGCGAAATGTTATGTGCATTTTACTGGACAATGCGCAGTATGCCTGCTCGATTCTCCGTTTCGTTCTTAAAGTGCATTATCATCCGTTGATCCCCGAACACGATCCCAACTTAACCCTTGGGCTTTTAGTCAGACTTTAAATCTCCAAAATAGTATGAATTCATGCCATAACATCTACATAGCTCGGAATTACTCCTAAAGGGCACAAAACACACAATAAGTGCAAAACACGCCTAATTAAAGCTCAACATAAGTAAAGTGAAGTGAATTAGAGAGCAATAAGCGACTAAAATACGAGATTATAGACTACCATCATGCAGTCGCTTCTGCGGAAGATTGATCGCAGCAGCGGGCGAGTGTGGGGAGGCATGTCCACAGAATCAGACGTGTTTGCGCAGATGCGCACCCGCAGAAGTGGGATTGGGACCGCAGAAGTGCATCCGTAGGTGCGGAACCGGGAGCGCAGGAGCGGGCCTTGAGGGACTTAAGTGATTTTCACAGAAATGGAGGAATTTACCACAAAAGCGGTTCTGCAGGTGCGGTGGAACTGGTCGCATGTGCGAAAAGCCTTGGCAGTGCTTAAAACCGAATGGTTTCGTGATTTCTCTCATTTTGGACTTTGCAACCTCGGTCTAGGGCGAATTTTGAGAGCATTGTTCGGCTGATTTCTTGAGGTAAGTCCCTTGTGCTTATTTTTGATCAATAATCTTGTTTCTCTATTGATCTTCCCACCTAGATTGTATGTGTTTAAAGTGGAATTTGGGAGTTTGAGGATAGGGATTTGGAGAGTATAAATTGAGGATTTGAGTGGCGATTTGGTGTCGGATTTTGATAAAAATGGTATGGTTGGAATCGTGGTCGAATGAGTGTTCGTAATTTGTGACCTTTACTCGATTCCGTGATACGGGCCCGGGTCGACTTTTTGGGGCGATTTTTCGATTCTTTGCTTAAGTCGTAGTTTAATTATTTAAATTAGTTTCTTGTAGTTGTATTCATGATATGTAATTACTTTTGGCTAGATTTGGGCCATTCGGAGTCGGAAAATCGAGGGAAAGGAATTCTTATCGATTGATTAAGCAAGATTTGAGGTAAATAATTTGTCTAACCTTGTGTGGGGGAAATCCTCTTAGGATTTGGTACTGTTGTAATCATATGTGATACGTGAGTGCCGTATACGCGAGGTGACGAGTGCGTACACGGGCTAATTGTGGAAATTTTCGATTCTTGCTGAGTTGTCTTCTTTTAAATTCCTTAACTGAGTTGCCTTAACATATGTAATGATCATGTTTAGCCTAGTATCGCATGTCTACATGCCTTAACTCTTACTTTCAATTTATGCAACATGCTTAGTTGAATTACCTATTTCTCTTGATTTGAATTAAATCTTTAACGAGAAGATTTCTTGCTGTAAATTCGTGTTTCCTTCGATTATCTGCTGCATATTTACTTTGGAACTATGAGGCGGTTCCTCGGGAGATCCCCTTATACTGCATATTTAATTTGGGACTACGATGCGTTTACTCGGGAGATCCCCATGTACCGCATATATTTACTTTGGGACTACGATGCATTTAATCGGGAGATCCTTCTGTCTTGCATATTTACTTTGGGTATACGAGGCGGTATCTCCGGAGATCCCCCCTGTCGTGCATATTTACATTTGAGACTACGAGGCTGTAACTCGGGAGTGTCCCTGTTGTTTACCTCTATTTACTGTGTTGATATTTTCTGAAACTTCTTATTGTTTAAATTCTCAGTCATTTTAAAATATTATTATATCTTTTGCCTTACTTTTCTTTTAAACCAGTAGGGCCCTGACCTGACCTCGTCACTACTCTACCGAGGTTAGACTTGGTACTTACTGGGTACCGTTGTGGTATACTCATACTACACTTATGCACATCTTTTTGTGCAGATCCGGGTTCTTTCCACCAGACCAGATACCATTGAGTTGGACCGCACGTGGAGACTTCAAGGTATATATGCCAGCATCCTCAGACCTTAGAGTCCCCCTCTATCCTTACTATGTTGTTTTCCTTATTCTCTTTAGACTATGATGTATAGAGACATTTAGTATTTGCTCTTAAAAGCTTGTGACTTATTTCCATCGGGTTTTGGGAGTTGTAATTATTGATTTACAATTTTATATTTATTTCATGTGTTGAAAATTCGACTTCAGTTTTATATTATGATATTCCGCAAATTGTTAGGCTTACCTAGTCTTGGAGACTAGGTGCCATCACGACATCCTATGGAGGGTGAATTGGGGTCATGACAAGTTGGTATCAGAGCTCTAGGTTCATAGGTGTTATGAGTCACAAGCAGGTTTAGTAGAGTCTCGCGGATCGGTACAGAGACGTCTGTACTTATCTTCGGGAGGCTATGGAACTGTTAGGAAAAGTTTCATTTTGTTTGATTCCTTATCGTGCGATATTTTGACTTCGAACTCTAAACTTATGTCTTTCTATTCTCTCACAGATGGTGAGGACACATACGGCTGGATCGGATGACCAGACACCCGCGCCCCTTGCTAGAACCGCGAGAGGCCGGGGCCGGGGCCGGGGTAGAGGCTGAGGACGTCCATGTGGTGCAGCCAGAGCACCCACACGAGCTGCTACAGAGGAGCCACTAGTAGCTCCAGTTGGAGGGCAGACACCTGAGACGCCTGCTACTGCACCAGCCCTCCAGGAGACTCTAGCCCAGTTTCTAAGCATGTTCAGCACCTTGGCTCATGCAGGATTGATACCACTTGCTCTTGCAACATCTCAGGTTGGGGGAGGAGCACAGACTCTCATTACTGGTACCCCCAGAGTAGCGGGTTCAGGTAGACCAAGATCCAGAGATTATATCGATGCAGCCGGTAGCTCCATTTCAGCCCGAGGTTAGGGCAGAAGCTTCTAAGACGGAGCAGCTCAGGCTTGAGAGGTACAAGAAGTATCACCCTCCTACTTTCAGTGGCTTGACGTCAGGGGATGCCTAGGGTTTTCTTGAGGAGTGCCATCGTATCCTCCGTACTATGGGTGTTGCGGAGACTAGTGGGGTTTCTTTCACTACGTTCCAGCTTAGAGGAGCGGCCTATCAGTGGTGGTGCGCAAACGAGTTGGATAGTCCGGCTGAGGCAGCTTCACTCACTTGGACTCAGCTCTCAGATATATTCTTGAGGGAGTATGTTCCCCAGAGTCTCAGAGAGCTTGGCGCGCAGAGTTTGAGTAGTTGCGCCAGGGTGCTATGATCGTGTTAGAGTATGCAGTCTGATTCAGTGATTTGGCCAGGCAAGCACCAGCCTTGGTTGCTACTGTTCGAGAGCGGGTTCGCCGGTTTATTGAGGGGCTCAACCCCAGTATCAGGTTGAGCATGGCCCGAGAGTTGGAGATGGATATTGCGTTCCAAGAGGTAGTAGGGATTGGTAGGAGGTTAGAGGGTATGCTAACTTAGGATAGAGAGGAGAGAGAGGCCAAGAGGTCTCGAGAGTCTGGCACTTATAGTGGTACTCATTCCCTAGCGGCAGCTCGTCATGGTAGGGGTTATATGGGTTGCCCCGTTCATTCATCACTTCCAGCCACCAGCGGTGCTCCGGCCACTCCTAGACCCCAGGATCCTTATTTTGCACTGCCAGTGTCTAGTGTGCCTCCTGTACGGGGTGCTTTCAGTGGGCAGTCCAATCTATCAGGCCCGAGCCACTCGCAGAAGCCACGTCCTCCCAGAGCTTATTTTGAGTGTGGCGACACTCGTCATTTGGTGAGGGATTGCCCCAGATTTAGGAGGGGTGCACCTTCACAGATTTCTCAGGCACCGCGTGCTCCACCAAGTCCTTAGGCTATGATTACCGCACCAGCAACCACCCCACTTGCACAGCCAGCTAGAGGTGGAGGTCGGACAGGTAGAGGTCGTCCTAGAGGGGGAGGCCAGGCCAGATGTTATGCTCTTCCTGCTATGACAGAGGCAGTTGCATCAGATTCTGTTATCAGAGGTATTATTCCGGTTTGTCATATGCATCAGTCTTATTTGATCCTGGCTCCACTTATTCCTATGTGTCATCTTATTTTGCTTCATATTTGGGTGTATCCCACAATTCTCTAAGTTCAGCTGTTTATGTATCTACACCCGTGGGTGATTCTATTATTGTTGACCGTATGTATCGGTTATGTTTGATTGTTCTTAGTGGTTTATAGAACAGAACCGATTTATTATTGCTCAGTATGGTAGATTTTGATGTTATTTTGGGCCTGAACTGGTTATTTCCCTATCATGCTATCCTTGATTATCATTCCAAGACAGTGACATTGGCTATGCCAGGTCTACCGTGGCTAGATTGGAGAGGTACCTTGGATCATGTTCCTAGCAGGGTTGTCTCATTTCTTAAAGCTCAGCGAATGGTTGAGAAATGGTGTGATGCGTATCTGGCCTATGTGAGAGATGTTAGTGATAATACTCCTACCATCGAGTCAGTTCCGGTATTGAGGGATTTTGCAGACGTATTTCCAGCAGATCTTCCGGGCATGCCGCCCGACAGGGATATTGACTTTGGCATTGATTTGTTACCGGGCACTCAGCCCATTTCTATTCCACCTTATCGTATGGCCCCAATAGAATTAAAAGAATTAAAGGAACAGTTGCAAGAGTTGCTCGATAAGGGATTCATTCATCCCAGTGTGTCGCCTTGTGGTGCTCATGTCTTGTTTGTGAAGAAGAAGGATGGTTCTATGCGAATGTGTATCGATTATCGTCAGTTGAACAAGGTTACAGTGAAGAACAAGTATCCATTGCCACGTAAGATGACCTATTTGTTCAGCTTTAGGGTGCCAAAGTATTCTCTAAGATCGACTTGCATTCCGGCTATCATCAGTTGAAGATTCGGGTGCCAGATATCCCGAAGACTACTTTCAGGACTCGGTATGGTCATTACGAGTTCCTTGTGATGTCTTTTGGGCTGACCAATGTCCCAGCAACATTCATGCACTTGATGAATAGCGTATTTCATCCCTATCTCGACTCCTTCATCATTATGTTTATTGACGACATTCTGGTATACTGCTGGAGTCGGGAGGATCATGAGCAACACCTAAGTACTGTGCTTCAGACCTTGAGAGAGAAGAAGTTATATGAAAAATTTTCGAAGTGTGAATTCTGGCTAGATTCAGTAGAATTTTTGGGTCATATAGTATTGAGTGAGGGATCAAGGTAGACCCGAAGAATATTGAAGCAGTGCATAGGGTTTCTCGTCTATTGCATCACCTATGATCAGATTGACCCAGAAGGGTGCTCCGTTCAGGTGGACCGAGGAGTGTGGGGAGAGCTTTCAAAAGCTCAAGACTGCTTTGACTACATCCCGAGTGTTAGTGTTTCCTACCAGATCGGGGCCCTACATGGTGTATTTTAATGCGTTATGCATTGGTCTCGGCGCGGTGTTGATGCAGGACGGTAGGGTGATTGCCTATGCATCTAGACAATTGAAGGTACATGAGAAGAATTATCCTATCCACGACCTTGAGTTAGCAGCTATTGCTCATGCCTTGAAGATATAGCGACATTATTTGTATGGTGTTCCTTGTGAGGTTTTCACCAATCACCGGAGTTTATAATATCTGTTTAAATAGAAAGATCTTAACTTGCGGCAGCAGAGATGGTTGAAGTTGCTTAAGGATTATGACATCACCATTTTCTATCATCCCGGGAAGGCCAATGTGGTGGCCGATGCCTTGAGTCGCAAGGCGGAGTGTTTGGGCAGTTTAGCATATCTACCAGTAGCTGAGAGGCCTTTAGCCTTGGATGTTCAGGCCTGGGCCAACCAGTTTGTCAGATTGGATGTCTCCGAGCCGAGTAGAGTTTTGGATTGTATGGTTTCTCAGTGTTCTCTTTATGATCATATCAGAAAGCGTCAATAGGATGACCCCCATCTGCTTGTCCTTAAGGACACGGTGATGCCAAGGAGGTCACTATTAGAGATGATGGTGTATTGCGGATACAGGGCAGGCTATGTATGCCTAATGTAGATGGTTTGCATGAGTTGGTCCTCTAGGAGGCTCACAGTTCGCGGTACTCCATTCATCCAAGTGCCGCGAAGATGTATCAGGATTTGAGGCAGCACTATTGGTGGAGGCATATGAAGAAGGACAACGTGGAATATGTCGCTCGTTGCCTAAATTATAAGCAGGTGAAGTATGAGCATCAGCGACCGGGTGGATTGCTTCAGAAGTTAGAGATTCCAGAGTGGAAATGGGAGCGGATCACTATGGATGTTTTTGTTGGGCTCCCACAGACTTAGAGGAAGTTCGATGCAGTTTGGATGCTTGTGGACAGATTGACCAAGTCAGCTCATTTCATTCCAGTGGTTACTACTTATTCTTCAGAGTAGCTGGCTTAGGTTTACATCCGCGAGATTGTCAGGCTTCATGGCATACCAGTATCTATTATCTCTAACCGGGGTACGCAGTTTACATCACAGTTCTGGAGATCTGTACAGTGTGAGTTGGGTACTCGTGTGGAGTTGAGTACAACATTTCACCCTCAGATGGATGGACAGTCCGAGCGCACTATTCATATATTGGAGGATATGCTTCGTGCATGTGTAATTGATTTTAGGGGTGCTTGGGATTAGTTCCTGCCACTTGCAGAGTTTGCCTACAATAACATTTATCAGTCGAGCATTCAGATGGTGTCGTATGAGGCTTTGTATGGTAGACGGTGCCGGTCTTCAGTAGGTTGGTTTGAGCCCGGTGAGGCTAGGCTATTGGGTACAGACTTGGTTCAGGATGCCTTGGAAAAAGTTAAATTGATTCAGGATCGACTTCGTACAGCCCAGTCCAGGCAAAAGAGTTATGCGGATCAGAAGGTTCGCGACGTTGCATTCATGGTTGGGGAGAGAGTCTTGCTCTGGGTTTCGCCCATGAAGGGTGTTATGAGGTTCGAAAAGAAGGGCAAGCAGAGCCCTAGGTATATCGGGCCTTTTGAGATTCTTGAGAGGGTTGGAGAGGTGGCTTACAGACTTGCACTACCACCTAGTCTCTCTTCAGTTCATCAAGTATTCCATGTTTCCATGCTCCGGAAGTATCACGGCAATCTGTTTCATGTGTTAGACTTCAGCTCAGTCTAGTTGGACATGGATCTATCTTATGTTGAGGTGCCAGTAGCCATTTTGGACAGGCAGGTTCGAAAGTTGAAGTCAAAGAACATTGCTTCTATGAAGGTTCAGTGGATGGGTCATCCGGTAGATGAGGCGACTTGGGAGACCGAGCATGATATATGCAGCCGTTATCCTCATCTTTTTACTACTTCAGGTATGTCTCAATACTCGTTCGAGGATGAACGTTTGTTTTAAGGGGGGAGAATGTAACAGTCTGGCCGGTCATTTTGAGAGTATTAGCCCCGAACCCCTAATTATTGCTCCCTCTATTTCATTTTTGGATTTTATGACTTGCCGGGAGGATTTGTTTTCGGGTTCGGAGTGTAAGGGGATACATAGTCCCTAAAATGAAAGCTTAAGTCATAGAAATTGACCGTAGTTCGAACTGTTTGAAGAAGACTCCGAAATGGACTTTTGACGGTTCATATAGCTCCGTAGGGTAATTTTGGTCTTAGGAGCGTGTTCGAATGTTGGATCGGAGGTCCATAGGTCATTTTAGCGCCAATTGGCGAAAGTTGGAAAATTGGATGATTTTTGGGAAGTTTGACCATTAGTGAACTTTTTGATATCGGGGTTGGATTCTGATTTAGGAAGTTGGAGCACGTCCGTAATGTCAATTATGACTTGTGTGCAAAAATTGAGATCAATCGGACTTGGTTCGATAAGTTTCGGCATCGGATGTAGACGTTTGAACTTTGAAGTTCATTAGGCTTGAATCGATATGCAATTCGTGCTTTTAGCGTTGTTTGATGTGATTTAAAGGCTTGGCTAAATTTGTATGATGTTTTAGGACTTGTTGATATGTTTGGTTGAGGTCCTGGGGGACTCGGGTGGATTTCGGATAGTTAACGGATTATTTTTGGACTTAGAAGATTTCTGGTGTTGGGTTGGTTTTGGTATCCTCGCACCTGCGATAGATTTGGCCGCAAGTACGGTCCCGCATAAGCGAGCTGGGAGTCGCAGATATGGAGGCGAGGAGGATGGCCAGCGGTTACAGGTACGGTGTGAAGGCCGCAGAAACGGAGTCACTTCTGCAGAAGATGGATCACAGGAGCGGGCGAGTGTGGGGAGGCCTGTCCGCAGAATCGGACGTGTTTGCACAGATGCGCACACGTAGAAACGGGATTGGGACCGCAAAAATGCATCCGTAGGTATAGAACCGGGAGCGCAGGAGCGGGCCTTGAGGGACTGAAGTGATTTCCGCAGAAGCGGAGGAATTTACCGCAAAAGCGATTCCGCATGTGCGGTGGAACTGGCCGCAGGTGAAAAGAGCCTGGGCAGTGCTTAAAATCGAAGGGTTTCATGATTTATCCCATTTTGGACTTTGCAACCTCGGTCTAGGGCGATTTGTGAGAGCATGTTTTGAGTGATTTCTTGAGGTAAGTCCCTTGTTCTTATTTTTGATCAATAATCTTATTTCCCCATTGATGTTTTTACCTAAATTGTGTGTATTTAAGGTGGAGTTTGGGAGTTTGAGGCTAGGGATTTGGAGAGTATAAATTGAGGATTTGAGTGGCGATTTGGTGTCGTATTTTGGTAAAAATGGTATGGTCGGACTCGTGGTCGAATGGGTATTCGTAATTTGTGACTTTTACTCGATTCCGTAACGCAGGCCCGGGTCGACTTTTTGGGCCGATTTTTCGATTCTTTGCTTAAGTAGTAGTTTCATTATTAAATTAGTTTCTTGTAGTTATATTAATGATATGTAATTGCTTTTGACTAGATTTAGGCTATTCAGAGTCGGAAAATCGAGGGAAAGGAATCCTTATCGATTGATTGAGCAAGATTTGAGGTAATGACTTGTCTAACCTTGTGTGGGGGAAATCTCCTTAGGATTTGGTACTGTTGTAACCATATGTGATACGTGAGTGCCGTGTACGCGAGGTGACGAGTGCGTACATGGGCTAATTGTGGAAATTTTCGGTTCTTGCTGAGTTGTCTTCTTTTAAATTCCTTAACTGAGTTGCCTTAGCATATGTAGTGATCATGTTTAGCCTAGTATCGCATGTCTACGTGCCTTAACTCTTACTTGCAATTTGTGCAACATGCTTAGTTGAATTATCTATTTCCCTTGATTTGAATTAAATCTTTAACTGTAAGATTTCTTGCTATAAATTCGTGTTTCCTTCGATTATCTGCTGCATATTTACTTTTTAACCAAGGCACTTCCTCGGGAGATTTTCCTGTACTGCATATTTACTTTGGGACTACGAGGCAGTTCCTCGGGAGATCCCCTTATACTGCATATTTACTTTGGGACTGGGATACGTTTACTCGGGAGATCCCTCTGTACTACATATATTTACTTTGGGACTACGAGGCGTTTACTCGGGAGATCCCTCTGTCTTGCATATTTACTTTAGGACTACAAGGCGATAACTCGGGAGATCTTCCATGTCATGCATATTTATATTTGGGACTACGAGGCGGTACCTCGGGAGTACCCCTGTTGTTTAACTCTATTTACTGTGCTGATATTTTCTGAAACTTCTTATTGTTTAAATTCTCAGTCATTTCAAAATATTATTATATCTCCTGCCTTACTTTTTTTTTAAACCAGTAGGGCCCTGACCTGACCTCGTCACTATTCTACCGAGGTTAGGCTTGACACTTACTGGGTACCGTTGTGGTGTACTCATTCTACACTTTTGCACATCTTTTTGTGCAGATTCAGATTCTTCCTACCAGATCAGATACCGGTGAGTTGGACCGCACGTGGAGATTTCAAGGTATATTTGCCAGCGTCCGCAGACCTCGGAGTCCCCATCTATCCTTACTATGTTGTTTTCCTTATTCTCTTTAGACTCTGATGTATATAGACACTTAGTATTTTCTCATAGAAGCTTGTGACTTATTTCCATCGGGTTTTGGGAGTTGTAATTATTGATTTGCAGTTTTATATTTATTTCATGTTTTGAGAATTGGACTTCAGTTTTATATTATGATATTCCGCAAATTGTTATGCTTACCTAGTCTTAGAGACTAGGTGCCATCATGACATCCTACAGAGGATGAATTGGGTTCGTGACATTTTTTCTCTAGATTACCAATTTTGTCAGAAAATTCATGTGATTTGATTCAACCAAAGGTGACAAGCTTAATGATTTAAGATAATGAATCAATTTCATATTTGCTGCAAATATAAAGGAAATACATCCACTAGAATAAAAGTCAACCACCTCGCTCAAAAGAAGTTCCTCCTAAGTTACGGCACCCATATGATCTAGATTCTCCAAGAGGAATATAAAAAAAGGAAAAATGGGGTGAAATGGAGATAACTACATATCCAACATTACACTTTGAATGAAGAAGACGAGGGGGTGACTGTAGTGGTATGTAGATGATTAGAAGGTCGAAGGTGGGGTGCGTTGGGTGGAGTGGGGAAGGGGTGGCGAGTAATAACTTCTCTATTTTTGTTTCTCCTTATCGGAAAGTGGATGTTTGGTAGGCGGCAATGAAATTGGTGTTGGTTGATAGATGAAGTGGTGGCGGGGAGAGAATATAGAAGAATGATAACTTTTTTCGTGACCCTCATGCGCTCAAGTTTAATGTTTAACATGCACTGTGCCATGTTATCCATGTGTGTTTAATAGATACACTTAAGCTTGAGTTCAAGTGCTAAATAGAAACACTTAGTTCAAGTGTCTAAATGGAAAAAATGGACAAGTTTAAGGTTCTACTTATGTATTTGGCCTTAAATAATTACAGAGATGGTCATATGGTCAATTTCTATTTTACTTGTTGGAAGGTTTGTATGAATCTCTTCTCGAGTTAACTCATTCAATATCCAACTATTATATTTTATTGATAGGGAGAAGAGGCGGCCTTGTACTCCGTTTCTCTCGTGTTTGCTTGTGTGAAGGTTTAAAGCCCTTTCACTAGGTTCAAAAGTTTTCCAAAAGATTTGATCCAACAAAAGTCCTGCATTGAGCGAGTAATTAAAGTAAGAATACACATTACCTAATCATAGTTAAAAAATAAAATGTATTTAAAAAATAAGCATGGGTTGCATTTAGCAGCTAATGATAAATATGTTGCGCTCCGACATTCTGTACGTTTGCACCATGGGCTGCAGCACTGATTATGCTGACCAGGGACACCTCTTATTAGAAGCCTGTCAAAAATGTACATATGGTAAATTTACCCAATTGAGGCCTGTAAAGAATATGCAGAAGGTACATTACGTTATTTCATATGGATAATTATTTATTTTTGAATAATCTTCAATTTCTTCTCAGAATCTTGATTCTCTACCAAGAATCTTTTATTCTCACCAACAATCTTCATTCTCTACTAAAAATATTTATTCTCTATCAAAAATTT